>VZUI01053778.1:0-32350 GCA_013401135.1 Cettia cetti
CATGGACAGTGGGATCAAGGGCACCCTCAGCAAGTTTCTGCTGACACTGAGCTGTGTGGGGCAGTTGACACAGGGGAGGGAAGGGATGACATCCACAGAGACCTGGACAGGCTTGAGAGGTGGGTCCATGCAAACCTCAGGGAGTTCAGCAAGGCCAAGTACAGGGTCCTACACCTGGCTCATTGCAATCCCAGACACACCCACAGGCTGGGCAGAGAAGTGATTGAGAGCAGCCCTGTGGGGAAGGACCTGGGGGTGATGGCTGATGAGAAACTCACCACGAGCCAGCAGTGAGTGCTCACAGCCCAGAAAGCTAAGGGGATCCTGGGCTGCATCCAAAGCAGCACTGCCAGCAGATTGAGAGAGGGGTTCTTTGATTGAGAGACCCCACCTGGAGTACTGCATCCAGCCCTGGAGTCCAAAATGTACAACGTGGAACTGCTGGAGCAAGTACAGAGGAGGGCCACAAAGTTGATAGGAGTACTGGAGCATGTCCCCTAAAAAGATGAGCTGAGCAAGTTTGGGCTATTCTGGAGACAAAAAGGTTGTGTGGGGACCACATAGCAATGTGCCAGTATCTGAAGGAGCTTACAGGGAAGCTGGAGAGGGGCTCTTTGTCAGGAACTGTAGTGATAGAGCAAGGAATAAAGGCTTCAAAGTGAAATAAGAAAAGTTTAGGTTAGATACATGGGAGAAATTCTTTACTGGAACTGTGATGAGGCACTGGAAGAGGTTGCCCAGAAAAATTGTGAATGTCCCAACCCTGGAAGCAGTATGGTCAAGTTGGATGGGGAACTGAGCAACCTGGTCTACAGGGAGGTGTTCCTGCATCTGGCAGGGGGCTTGGGATGAAATAATCTTTAAGGTCACTTCCAACTCAACCCACCTTATGATTCTATGATTCTATAAAGCAATCACGATCCTCAGCCTCTGAGATCTTGGAGATCTCATTGGTTGGCATCAAGAATCTCTCTCTGTTTTTTTTGCTTTTAAAAATTCTCTGCACCTTTTACAGATCAAGAATACCAAATGCAGGGCTACGTGTTGCAAAACCTAACTGAAAACTTATATTAAATAATACTGAAAATGTAATGAAAATCAAACTCAAACTGATGAAGCATTGCTTTATGAAAATCTTATCCAGCAGTAATTACTCCTTTCTCCTTTTGTTCCTTATAATATTCTATTAAAAAAAAAATTGCTTTACAAGAATCTAAGTGTCTATGACACCTGAAAAAGGTTGTAGATCTAATCTATTGTCATTAAACTTCATTCACTGTGTTGACATCTTACTATACAATTGAGTTTAACTGCTTAATTTTACTTGTGTCAACACAGTGATAGCTCAACAACATGATTTCTGGACCTAAATGTATTGTTTTACAGAGGTAAACAGCTTCCTTATCTTTTGCAGATCAAACAAGGTAGTCCTGTTTTTAGACCCACCTCAGTGGAATGCAGTGCTCATTCCCTTCTATGTGAAAAAGAACATTGCAGACAGAATGCAGCAATGACAACAGGAACTGCTGTGGCAGCTGTGACTGCCATAAAAACAAAGTGTGATAGATCAGAATCCTGTTTTCAGCACCGCCAAACAGCAGGTGAAGGTTATAGGGAAACCGCACTCATGTAGTGATTCTTCAAGATTCCTTTTCCACCTTTGCAGTTACTGCCTTAGAAAATTTCTGTCAAAAAGATGATGATGTTCTGACACCTGGAAGGTAATCTGGTTTTTGCAACAAGTAACATTAAATTATAAACAAACTTTGTTGGACTCGTGTATCTATTCTTGACCTTCATTTCACTCCATATAAGACAGGGGTGTTCAGGTAAAATCCACAGAGATTATCTTCATAGGTTCAATGACATTTATCAGATAATATGAAAAGATCTCATGCCATAAGCATCCTACCGGTTTCTGGGCACTTTTTTTAGGGTTCCCACTGAATGAAATGTGAATCTGAGGAATTAATTGCCCTAAAGGTTTTCACTCTGCCTTTGAAGGCTATGAGTAATTATGCAACACTTCATTTTTCATCAGCTGCTTTGGTGAAAGACTTTATTTTTATACAGATGAAACAGAGAAAAAAAAATAAAAATTCCCCAACAAACTACAAAGCAAGGGCAAGAGCAAGGGCAACAAAGGAATATAAAATGCACAAGTGATGGATGGTTGTTGTACCTTTGCATATTGGAGTAAAAGGGAAGGAAATTGGATTTCTATACTCTGCAGTGACATTCCACAGACGTAATGGTTGTTCTTATCATTCTTTTTACATCAGTGGACACTAGGATCCTGTCTGTGATGTCTGCTTTGGAGATGCTAGTGCACATGTGCTAAATGATCATTGAAAGGCTTGTACGTACTCTTTTGCTAGAACTATTCACATTCATGAGCAAGGTGTATCTCAATGCCATGCTACAGTTCTGTGAAATCTGGTCCAAAGGCATACAAATGTCCCTGCACTTGCATTTAAATCCATTAGGTGATACAAGTGCGTTATGATCACAGATGACTAAGAGATTAGGAGCCAGCAGAAGAGAGTGAACTGCTGCTGTGGTGTACTAGTGTAGTGTAGTACAGCTGTTCCAGGATGCAGCATCCACAGCAATTTCATTAGAATGAACACAGATAATGTGAGGATACTTTCAAAGAAGGATTAATAATCTATGATAAAATGACATGTTATTTACACCAGAGGGAAAGTAAAGAACAGATTCAAGGCAGCTTGACACAATGTAATTCCAGTTAATCCACAGCAAATGTTGCATACAAGGAACTCTGACTTTCCCTCAATATGAGATTTCATATTCCTTGACCTATGATAATTCAAACTAAATAAACTCATATTCAGAATAAGATATCCAAATCCAGCATGAATAATCCACAGTTGATTAAATCAGTCTACATTTCAAACTCTTAAATTTAATTCTATGCTAGACTTAATTAGGTTTTGGAATTATGTACTGGATTTGTCTTTGATCTGCAGAAGGAGCAAAGAGTACATCACAGCACTCAGGGAAGGAGAGATGAGTACTGCTTGAGAGAGGCTGACTAAATTTCTCCTTAAACCATAAAGACTGTTCCTTTTCAGAAGTGTCCCCTTTCCCAGATGTGCCTTTTTCCACTCTCTTTTTGTTTGCTGAGTACTTCTGCAAAAGGAAAAGACACACAGGTTACTTAAGGCAGCCCAAAGGGACAGACAGCACCTGAGCCCCTGCTGGCACTTCTGACACAGCAGTGCAGCCTCCCATTTTTCTCTGTGCACAGGCAGGCATTCTCAGGCTCCCTACAGCAAAATAGCCATCTCGTGTCACCAGAAAGTAAATAGTCTGCATTTTTATAGTTGAAGAATTGATTTCCAGAGGAGCTCATTATTAGCTTGGGATTCATGTGTAACTTAAGGGTTCTACTAAATTTTCTCTGTTAAGAGCTACTGAAAACTGTATTTTCTGCTGGGAATTAGCTGGAACAGCTCCTTTCTGTGTAAATAAACCTAAATTTTATTTCCAGTTCTTTCTTTCTTCAGTTCCTTCATATACCTGAGTTCTGATGAAATTTTATAATAATCAAGAATAATTTTAATTCTGCTCCTAGCTGTCTTTTTTCTTCTCTTTCAACTGAGAGGTTATCCAAGGCTTCAACAGTGTGAGAATTGGAAAAAAAATTAGACAAAAATAAAAAGAAGGGTGACCAAAATTATCAACCAATTAGCGTTTCAGTCTCTGAACTCAAAAGGACCTAATTTATACTGTTCTCTCAGAAGATGCTTCCATTATTCTCCATTGTTTCAGCAGAATAAAATAGTAATAAAGCCTTAAGAATACAATACACTGAATTCAACCCTAGGTGATAAGTTCTGTTTCACCTGTCACATTTATTCCATTTCTTTTACGCAGTCTCTTCAGAAAATTCTCAAAAAGATTGTCACTAAATCAGCTAAAAACTTTGTAGTCCAGATGAAGGTTCTAGCACTACTTTCAGAAGAAAATGTTACTCATTAAAAAAAAAAAATAATAAAAAAAAGGAGCTATACCTTTAATTTATTTTGCAAATATTGAATGGACAGCCACACTTTGCTTCAAATCATACTTTATTTTAGGTCCATAGCTTGCAAATGAGCATTGAACTTCCAAATCAGACCTTTTGCTGTCTACTTATTACTTCTGCTACACAGTACTATGCAGTTCCTGTCTGTGCAATTTCCTTTTATTAATGTGCAAACAAAACGTGATGAATTAAACATGCTATTGCATGTATTTTTTGGCAAGCATGAAAGATGAGGTAATTGAAGATGGTTATTATTTCCAGCTGTACAGTGCTAGCACATAGTGACATTTAAATAATAAGAGAGGAAGTGAAATCGGTGTCGTGGTTTTAACAATACTGCCCTCTAAACATCCCAACTCACTAATTTCTACTCATTATTTTGGATATACCATTGTCACACTGAAGGTGTGTCTCAGACTATTTAAGTAATTTCTGATATGTTAAAAAAAAAAGACAAAACCCAAACATGAATAAATGAAAAACGCTGCAGTTACTAGGTATTTTATTATAACTAGATGCTAGAACATAGACAAGGAATGTAGAGATCTCTGAGACATAAAGAGTTGCTTCTAGGTAAATTATTTTTCTTTGATAAAAAATAGATTAATTGTAAGAAAATTAATCATCTTTATTTTTCAGAAATCTGCAATAGACACGTTGGATTTTTGTGCAATGCTATTTAGTAGAAGAGAGTTGTCAAGGTTTTCCACACCTTCTTCTGATTAACCTTAAGTTCAAGATCATTTTCAGTAAGAAACTGTTGTTTCTGTCTTGATCTCCTGTCTGGCAATCTATAGCAAGCTGTATTTTACCTGGTAGATTTTTTTTCTCAGAAATTATAATTTTTTATTACTCAACCATGCAGACAGCAGCTGAACATAAAACAGAGAATGGTGCTTTTTCAACTAAGCAGTCCAGTGCTTGAATCATGAGCTGACTGGCTCTGTGGGGAGCGATAGGATGGTTTAATTTTCGTGTTCTTACTATAATTGTATGGAATTAGCCACCAAACAGAACGCTTAAAGACCTATGGTCAATTTCAATGTGTACACTAATTTTCCATTTGAAAAATAAAACCAGCAAATACTTGGATTGTTTGAAGTCAATAGCCATTACACACAACAACGGAGACTATTGGATTGGGACTGTCAGCCCTTTGTCTCAGTAAATTTGGAAAAAATGCTGCGTGTACATGAATTTTTTATCAGTGCTTTGCTTTTATTCTGTTCTTAATATGTAGCCCATGGAAATCAAAGTAACTCATGGATTCTCACATTAGGCACAGCTGGTTCTCCCATGTTTGCATACCCTTCCATCTACTTTTCTTGGGAGGATAGCACACAACCCACTTCAGAGCCTTTACAGTAACGTTGTCCTCAGCACCACCCCAATCTATCCCTCCAGTCCCACACTTTCCAAAGAATTGCTGAAACAAAGGACCAAAGTTCAGCAATTAAAATCTTTCTCAAGACCTCATTTCAGTGATTCTTAAAGAATGTGAATATTTCACAGGTAACAAAGATGCATACCAATGTAAATGTAAAGTGATATCAGTATGAATTAAATCCTCCTTAAGACTTTAAGTGGCATCTCTTTTGTTTATGATGTGGCAAAATCTGACATTAAAACAGTCTTTCAGCATAGTACTGCATTTCCTTTCAATTATGTAGTATGGAAAAAAAAAGAGGAAAAAAATGCGGCAGAATGCAAAAAAAAATCAACTATTGAAGTTCATTAATGGTGAACCTATCCTATTATTTCATGAATTCAACATTCCAAATGGCTATTAATATCAAGGAAAATCAAATTGCTCACCTTGTGTCCCAAAAAGCAAAATATAATTAAAAAAGCCTACTGAAGATTGACATATAACTTCAGTGTTTCTTACTTCTGTAAACAATTTGGTCATGTACACATAGGTCATGAGTTCAGGGCCAGCAACCTATATGGTCATTCAGTCCCTCTTCGAACATATCAATAGATCATACATTCCATTCTTTTGCCACCATGCTGAGTCTCAGAAATTTGGTTTTAGTCAAAACATATCTTCTAAATATATATATGAGGACATCCTAAAATATGTGAATTAAACACATCCATCAAAAAAAAGGTGTGACAGGTTGCAATTCGCTACTCAAAATTTCCTACTTAAATTTGTCTGGCCTCATGTTCTTCATGTTAAACTTGTCATTCCTTTCTTAAAAATCTAGCTTTATGACTGTATTTTCTCCATATGAAAGCACTTAGACACTGTAAGCAACTCAATAAGAGTTTTCTTTTTGGTATCCTTAGCACACTGAACTCTTTTAAGCCTCCTTAGAGCTTTCCACACATTCAATCACACAAAGGCTATTTCTATTTCTATGGTTTTTTCAGCATCTTTTTTCCAGTGCAGACACTGAAACTATAAGCAGTATTTCAACACCAGCAATTTCTGTAGAACTCTGATATGCATGACTTTGAATATATACCCAGTTATTTCTCAATTAAAAGGAACTTAGAATTATTCTTTGGAACTCATAAAGATTAGCACTTTAAAAATCAAAGGCCACAACTTTGGATTATTATGACTTCATAAACTCATTTTTCAGTTTTATAAAATAATTTGTATCAAAATAATATATGGTGATAACAAATTAATTCTTTTAAATCAAGAGAACTCTTTGGTACATAGGTATGCTAGCTTTGAGGAATTGTGAGAGATCATATTTAACTTCTGATAAGAATCATTAGTTGAAAAGTTCACACATCTTGTAGTAAACATGCCTCATTTATGGATTCTATGCCAAAGCTGCAGCAGGTATCTTTGACATAACTGTATGCATCACAATTCTGGTATTTGTGTAGGTGACAATAGAAGTAAGTCTTGGTATTCCAAGGCTGATTTATTTCCAAAGCATATTATCTTATGTGCTATTTTGTCCTTTTTGACAAATCTACTTTCCAACATCCTTAATCTAAAGTAGCTAGCAAGGACTGTAAGTACTATACTGCAGTTGAAACAAAACAAATAAACAAGGAAAAAGGACCTTGGTAATCATGTGGTACAAAAGTGTGAACCGATCTAACAAGATTATTTTATTGTGATTTAGCCCACCAGGATTCCCAAAATAAGAAAATCCTTAAAAGCTGGAATGAAAAGCAGCAGTTTACTGAAATACTTACCACTGCAAATATTCAGTGATTGATTTAGGAGGGGAAATCCTAACTGTTTTAAGGATCTTCTTTTTAATTCGGCCCAATTCTGCTTTCTTACTTAAGTTGGTGCCATAGATTTGAACCATTGCTTCACTATCACTCATCAGTGTGATATTAGTAAGGACTGTGGAGTCATTCCTTCTCCGAGATTTTTAGGCAAAATATGCTGTACATGAGTGAATATTAAAGTTTGTGCTTTGAATTTCATGTGACTAATTTAAAGGTCATACTTGTTAACTGTTGCAAATTTTTGCCTATGGTACCTTTGACATTATAAAATGAAATTTAATATTATAGCACTCTAAAATTCCTTCAGCCAATGGATTTTGTTTCATATTATGCGGCATTTCACATCTTGAAAGCATGGCATTCCAGGCCTTATTCTTAAGGAAAAAACCCAGAAGTATATTTTGATTATGCAGACACCTGTAAAAATTAATTGTAGATGAGTACATTGTAATCAAGATTGAAAAGGACATGATACTTTTCTTTTTATGATTATCACTTGGAAGAGTGGGAAGAAATTAACTTATATTACAGAGGGAATAGACAGCACTTTTTATCTGACAACAGATGTACAGCTTGATTATGAAAAGGTGAACACCCTACTCTAGTATTCCTAGTTCACAATTATTAGGTAGTCTTGTCATTTTGATTTCTTTCTCTGGTATCTCTGTTCTCTAGAGTTCTCTAGATACGCTTCTCCAGAGTTAAAGGGATCAGACCTCTTAAAAACCTAAGGTTTGGGTAGATAAGTCATAGCTTCCCATTGGTGAGCAGTCAGTCCTACATGTATACAAAAAAATTTACTATGTAAAGAAACAAAGTCTGTTAGAGTAGGCAGAAATTTGCTGGAGTTTCTTATTTTCAGTCAAAAGATTTAAAGGAAACTTAAAATGCAGGCATTTGAAGTTAATTTATGTTTTGTGACATCACAAAATGTCTGCTTCTCTGAAACTGTATTTGGAAAAAATCAGCTTTTTAGTTCTTGGAAACTATGCTAGATGAGATTATATAGTGAAACATGCTGGATAGAGTGTGACTGGAAGGTTCCACAGTTGTACTGCTGTGTCAGGAGATTGTAGCCAGTCATGTCTGAAAATCTGGGACGTATTCCTTCTACTCACACCCCTGTATTTTACATCCTGGCTAGTGTGCTAGCAATAATACAGTAATATCTTTTAGATGACATGTTAAATCAAAGTTTTCCAGAGATTAGTGATTACATGGTACATTTTGAAAAAGAGAAGTACAATAAATCTAGTGTCCTGACAAATTTTTTCAGTAGTCTTCATAACCTTTCCCCTAAGGCAAAGGCATAGTCTCTTTGGAAATAAGCATTCATGCTCAAAGAGATGTCCTGCTCAAAAAGCTGCTAAAAGATTAACGGATATCTAATGCTCTAGGACACATTGCAATATGCCATTTTTGGAATGCCACAGTTTCACGGTTGCATTAAAATGTAATTTTATTTCTGTGCTCAGCATACAGATTGCAGATGGCTCTATTTTCCACTGGTTTATTGAAACACTGGCAATTTGAAACATAGTTATAGGGCCACACATATACAAAATGTATAAACTACATATTTACAGGAAATTAAAATGAGGGTTTTTCATGGATTGAGGGTTGTGAGACTGATGTTTTAGGGAATTTTAGCTAAGGAAAATTATTTCCTTTGCTATACAGTCACTATCTGTAGAAGTGTTACTAAAATTAAAAATGGAAATAGAAAATCAACCGAAAAAAACTCACAAAACCCACAAACAAACAAACAGCAACAACAAAGCAGCCCTGGACTTCTCAAGTTCAGCAGATTTATTGATAAGATCATTTTTGGTTTTATATAGTATCCAGTTGTAGCAACTGTATAGTATCTCTTCTAGCTGAATGCACACTTCGAGGATTAAAAAAAAAAGTTCTGTGAAAATATTGACAGTTCTCAGACACAAAGGGCTTTTTTTTGCATTTGAAAAGTTATCTGTCTTTATCACATTGGCTTTATCATCAAAATACAACTTCTTCCAGAACAGAAGAAGAAAATGTAGATGTTGACTTCCCTGTGTGTTACCAACCAGCATTTGAAAGCCTTTTGGTTGTTTGTTTTTTATACGTTTACATGTTTTTAGCACTTAAGAAGATCTTCTACCAAAGTTTTCCAACAATTTTTAAAGATTAAATATTTTGTAACATGGGGGAGTATTAGATAATAAATTTTCAAGTATGCGCTTCCTTGAGCATACAGTCAAACTGGTTCAATTCAAACTATTGTGGTCATTCTGACTTATGATTTACCCATAAAAACTGATAGTGCTATATGTACTTATGGTCTCCCTGCTGTAGCTATGGGGCCTAAGTGTCAAGAACTGTAGCTCTGGAGTGACAGTTTGTGTATTATTACTGCTGAATTATGCAGAATGCCTGGAACATAAACAAAAATGTATTGTGTTAAATTAAGGATTATGGTTACTTATTGGGACAGGGAAAATGTAATGTCTGTGATATGCAAGGTATGTATTGCTGAATCTGAAACGCTCTGCTGGCACCTGGTGTGTTAAAGGTCAAGCAGCAGTGCCACATCTGGATTAGGCAACTGCTTGGTGCACCATAGCTCCTTCTCAATCATGATTTACTGCTTGTTTTCAGAATCAAGGAACTTTTTTCTGAGATTTCTGAAGAATGTGAAAAACATAGCTTAGGTTCTTCAGAAGGGTGTGGATTAATGTCACGTTTAGGTCTGCAAAGTGTTTGTGTGATGGGTGCCTACGCACTTGGAAGAGGAGCTGAAGATCCAAAGAAAGTATTCAGATAAATCACTGTACAGCCTAACACTATGATATTGTGAATCTTTAGGCATGTATTACCACTTCAAGATAGATTTTGAACTCAAGAACAATGTTGCCAGTGTCTGTGGAGATCTGTGAAAATACAGATGGAGCTGAAGCAGAACCGGAGTCCCCAAGCCCTGTTACGTAGTGCGACAGAGCTGCTAGATTCTCGGAGTCCGTCCTCACTGACAGTATCTGAAGAAGGTATTCTCCTGGGAAGCAACTTTAGAACAAGATTGTTAAAAAATTGTCCCCAGTTCAGAACTGTATGATGTACAATAAACAGGATAATTCCATTATTCCATTTAGTAGTCTATCTTCCATCCTCTGTGCATGTAGATAATACCTCACTACTTTTAATGATGTGTATGGTCCACACTATGCCTCATGTCATAGAATTTGGAAAGAGTTTAGGTCCCTTGATAATGGGCACAATGAAGCCACACATATATAAACAGAATGACCACAGTGTGCAAATTCTAATTTTTGGTCTACTAGCATGAAACTCAAATAAACTTCCTATATGAAATAGTTAAAGAAAGTTAAGAATTAAGCAAGACCTAGCAGTGAGTGACTCAGGTAGTTTAAAACCTACATCTGTGAAAAATTTGGCTTCAGCAGAAGTTTTTAAAAACCCTTAATTTTGGCTAAGATACATACAGATGGCAAGATTTAGAGATCCAAATCAGTAAACCAGAAACAGAAGCACAGGAATAAAGAGTGTGCTGAGAATGTGGCTGGTTTTTGGATTCCACTTAGCCAAAATACTCCCCCCTTATTTCTCCACAGTGAAATCTAGTGCAGTGGTCATTGCAGGGCTTGCTTTAAAGCAACCCAGAATAAGAAAGCAAAACTGCGTGTGATAATGGATTTAAAAGTCATTCTTTCATCAAGGCTCACCTATTCCCCATGTCCTGTGCCAATTTGAAATCATACTCTTTGTGAATGAGTAAGATTTTGACAAATGCATATCCTCATATACCACTCCATTTCTAGGACTTCCTGACACAAATGTGTTCGTTACAGAAACCATTGTTTTCCCTTTGTATCCACAGTTTGTGATAAAATCCTTGTTTGGGACATTTGGCTGTTGACTACCTCAAAGTCAGGGAGGATCTGCAGAGAGAATTTGACAAATTAGACATGGGCAATCACCAACTCTATGAAGTTTAATGAGGGAAAGTGCCAGATTCTGCAGCTGGGATGGAGCAGGCCTGGATGTACAGGCACACTGGGGAATGAGAGGCTGGAGAGCAGTGCCATGGAAAGGGCCCTGGGCTCCTGGCCCATGGCAAGCTGAACATGAGCCAGCAGTGCCCTGGCAGCCAGGAGGGCCAAGCGTGTCCTGGGGGCAGCAGGGCCAGCAGGGCAAGGGAGGGGCAAGGCATAGTGTGGACTCATTCACAAAGAGTATGATTTCAGATTGGCACAGGACATGGGGAATAGGTGAACCTTGATGAAAGAATGACTTTTAAATCCGTTATCTCTGCTCTGGTCTGGGGCAGCCTCACCTCCAGTGGTGTGGGCAAGTTTGGGTGCCACAGTATAAGACATTCAACTTTCTCACAAGAGGAAGAGGAGGGACAGGTGCTGATCTCATCTCTGTGTGACCAGTGACAGGACCTGAGGGAAATGGCCTGAAGTTGTGTCTGGGGAGGTTTGGATTGGATATCAGGAAAAGGTTCTTCACTCAGAGGTTGATTAGGCACTGGCACAGGCTCCCCAGGGAAGTGGTCACAGCACCAAGCCTGACAGAGTTCAAGAGGCATTTGGACAATGCTCTCAGGCACAGAGGTGACTCAGGGATGATCCTTTGAAGGGCCAGGAATTGGATTTGATGATCCTTGAGGGTCCTTCCCAACTCAGATTATTCTTTGATTCTGTGATTCTGAGACTGTATGAGGTCACATTATGCCATACAATCTCATAATATGAAAGGAGTTATGCTTATGGGACAGCTTTTATAACAACAGACAAACAAACACTAAACAAATTGCATGTCAGATCTCTGGAAAGCAAATTACTCCATTGCCAGGAGCTTCCTGATGACTGTGTGACCAGTACACCCTGCTCCCAACCTCTGGTAATGGGGTTAGCATAAGTAAAGCTGTTTTATGGGGCAAGTAGCTGTTCTCTGTGACTGAACAAGTCATGTATTTCCTTCATTATTCAATCCTGAAGGTCTTAGGAACCAAGTAGAAAAACCGAACAGATTTCTTCTTCCCTTCCCTATTGGCCTCAAGGCTCCTAGAGGCCAGGCTGATTGCTCCCTTCCTCACCTGTCTTGACATTCCTGGTGGTGGTAAAGGCCCTGACAGAGAACAGGGCAGTGTTCTCTCCATCTGCAGCAGCCAGAGCACACTCCATAAAATCAAAAATTTCAAGTCCAAAGTGGGGAACCTGGATTACAGCAGCTGCTGGACAATGAGATTTGTGACCAGACAATGGCCAGAGACACCTCTGCTGTCCTCTTGTTCCCAAAGTAATCGTAAGTTTCAAGTAACCATAAGTTTCATAATCTAAACTGATGGTTACTTCAACCATAAGGTTCAAGTAACCATAAGTTTAGATTATGATTGTTATATAGATGGTAAACCAAGTATTAAGATCTGACACAATCTGCAGAGAGTACAGGTGATTAGAAATCACAAGCTGTGTTATAAATTCTGTATTATGCTACTTCAAATTTGTATTATATTGATCCTTTTAGTAGACATCCTGTGCCATTCTAATCACAAATTCAGTCCTATACTAATCACAAAATCATATTAAGAAATTAAAGCTTCAATTGCAACTGGATTGATGTCGTCATCCTTCTGCTAAAGATCTCTAAAGGAACCCATCTGTCCCCAAAGTGTCAGATGACACTAAAGCTGTGGAATTTCCAGCTGGTAATACAAGAGCAAAACCAAAGAGCTATTTCCTCATCAAAAGAAAAATTGTGCAGGAGTCACGTTTCACAGGAAGAATCCAGAAAACCTCACAAAATAGTAATTTCCCTGCAGCAACAGGACTAGGTTCCCTGAAGAGTCCCTTATACTTGGTTTTGGATGTGGGGTGGGACATAGGAGCTCATCCTACGCTCTAACTACAAGCTTGGTGAAAAAGCTCTGACATTAACTTTCTATACAGCAAACTGTTATAAACACAAAGCTGAACTGTTACACAAGACAAGAGGACACTGTGGCTTATTTTAATGGCCTCCTTGATTTAGCAGGCCTTCTAGAGAGGTCCTTTTCCTGCAGCAATCATGACTCATAAAGCCTACCACCCCTTTCCTGCTCAGGTAATATACTTCCCCACGTATCCAGAGAAAGAAATAGTACGACATATAGGGATTAACGCCAGTTTTGAAGAAATTTCAAAGCAGAAGGAAACATGATTTGGGCCTTTCTAAAGTTCAAAGGGAGGAACAGGAGATTTGTCACTTTTACTAAAATTGTCAAAGCAAAATGCTTACTTAAATGATTTGGAAGACTGGGAAGGACAGAGGAGCAAAGTGATAAACAGGTGACCAGAAATTTTGATGCCAAATGTAAAACTCCCTTTAACCTTTATTGTCCTATGGAGTGTGGATATATTCCCTAAAATAATGCACAGTGTTACAGATCTACTTTTGATCTTGTGTATTACAGTCACACTGTTAATAGTGTCAACTTCTTAAGATGCTGTCCTTGAGATGCCAAACCAGTATCCATTTGGGCTGGTAGTATAGTCATCTGATAAGGAATAACTTCTTATCTCATCCATAATGCCAAGTTAAAAGAAACAAGAGTACATTGAGATCAGAATTATCTGCTGAAGCCATGAGTAATTAGGAATAGCCACAAAAAAAGTGGAAAAAGGATTTTTCTGTGGAGCAGTCTCTGCCACACTTGTATACCACAAAATGATGGGTTGATGGCACTGCTCCATAGAGCTGTTGGAAATGTGCCACATTTCTGTATATTGCAGTAGCTTTCTTTTATACTTGAGCTATATTATAATAACCTAAATCTGCATACAAATTTTCCTTGTCTAGTCTTGTTCCTTTTTTCTTTTTTTATATTCAGCACCATGTGAACTTTTATATGAGAAGGTCATAGCATTTATTTAAACTTTACAAAGTTTGTGACCCTAAACTTAGGAGAGCTTGTTTTAAGAGGAGAAAGGTGGAATTAAGTTGAAGTATAATTTTGCTAATGTTTCAAAGCTAAAACCCACAAAAATATAACAACACACATCATATAAATTATATTGGCTTGATCAGAAAGGCTGGCAAATTAATAATGAAATGAAAGAGGCAATAAAGTATTTAATCTGTTAAAAATCTAAGGAATTTTAATTTAAAATTAATTAAAATTTCGAGTAAAATATTTCATATTATGCAGTCACCAGGGAATATGTAAAATAGAGCTGTTATAGAAGGCGTTAATTTGGTTTAGTTTTGCAAAGCTGTCAACTGTAAAATTTAAATAAACATTTTTAAGGAACTTGCACGAACATATATGAAAATACACAGCAGCATAAACAAATACGAGGATGAAGCTGGAGTAGCACAGGAAAAGTTATCTCAAATCTAACTATTGTATCTGGAAGACTGCTAGGTTTTGCCCTTGTTGGAGTTAAAAAAAAAAAAAAAAAAAGGTTTTCTTTTTAAATATATCTCCAAGCCTACCGGAATTGCAAGGCATTTTGCCAAATCAGTTCTAACACAGTCACTGAAGTCATTTGTGTCGATCTGTCTTCACCTTTCGAATACATTTACTAGGGTGTCCCTTGAGCTCAGAGGCAGGTACAGAGTTCCTACCCTGACTTTGGTGAACTGATTCACACAGGAGGAGCCTGAAGTCTCCTTCTTCTGCCCCTCTGTATGGAAGAACAGATGTTTACATGGGGTTCAGCCTGTGTAAATCACAGAGCATGGCTCAGACTTCTGCCTTTTTGAATCTTCTGTCTGTTTGAATCCTCAGGTTTTTATAAAAACCAGAATTTAGGCATTTGATGGTGGAAAGCCACTAATGCAAACTATTGCTACTGACATTCAGTGAGAATAAGTTCAATTAAGCTATGGTGATTTTGGCTGTAGGACAGAATTTCTGTGTGAAACTTATTGCAATGACTCAGGATTTTACTGACACACCTGCAGCATTGCACTTAGCTACTAACTTCTAGAATCAGTTTTGGAGAATGACCTTGGTTGGCTTTTACATACAGAGGAATTTTTAATTTCCTTGGTTGTAGACCAAGTCACAAGCTCTTAAAATCTGAAATACCAAATATACACTGAATAAATAAAAGTGTATATGTGAAAATCTAATTGGTGTTCAATTTAACAATTCCAGCTCCTTTCTAATGGACAGAAAGTGACATAAAAACTAACTGTAAATTTAAGCAATCTGTTTTTATGCTATGCAGTTGCAGTGGGCTGGCCCTGGCTAGATGCCAGGCACCCACCAAAGCTGTTCTATCAGTCAGTTCCACAAGTGGACAGAGGAGAGGAAATATAATGAAATGTTCATGAGTTAAGGACAGAGAGAGAGATCACTCACCAAATACTGTCATGCAAAAAACAGACTCAGCTTAGGGATATTAAATGAATTTATACCTAACAAAACCCAAGGAGGATGATGAGAAGTACAATAAATCTTAAAAACACCTTTACCCCAACCCCTTTCCCAGCTCTACCTCCTCCCTGCCAGTGGCACAGGGAGATGGGAATGGAGGGTATGATCGGTTTGTTTCTACTGCTGCTCAGGAAGAAGAGTCTTTCCCCTGCTCCAGTGTGAAGTCCTTTGCATGGGAGACAGTCCTCTGTGAATTTCTCCAAGAGTGCATCCCACAGGCATCATTCTCCATGAAATGCTCCATCATGAGTCTCTCTTCCACGGGATGAGCCTTTCAAGGACAGGCTGCTTCAGGCATGGGTATCTCACAGGTCACAAGTCCTTCAGGAAATCTCCTCCAGCATGAGCTCCTCTCTGCACATCTGCAGATCCCTGCCAGCATCGTGCTCTAGTGTAAGTTTCCCATGGGTTTACAACCTTCTCTCAGGTATCCACTTGCTCCAGCATGGGTCTCCTCCAGAGGCTACAGGTGGATCTCTGCTCCTTCATGGGCTGCAGGGGTACAGCTGCTTCGGTCTCACTCTCGTCTCTGGATACAATTACATCCATGCAACAACACTTTATTTCTTCTTAAATGTGTTGTCACAGAGGCATTGCTATCATTCCTGACTGACTCAGACTTGGCCAGCAGTGTGTCCATCCTCAAGCCAGCTGGCATTGGCTCTGTCACACACTGCAAAACCTTCTGGCATATTCTAACAGAAGCCACAGAGCCAACCCTGTATCCCCTGACACCAGAGGCCAGCCATGAAAACCCAATACAGCTATATACAACGTACAGTTCACAACAACCTCAACAACAATAACAAAGGAATAATTTTTTTACAGATGGATACTGTGAGGTATAGTGAGCAGTACTCTGATTCAGGCATCACTCATAAGCACAGACTGTGAGAACTGTGCTAGACCACAGGCTCTCAGGCATCCAAGAGCTCAGGCCATGTCTTATCAGAAGCTGGCAGTACCAGCCTAAGCTGGGATTAGACAAAACCAAAACTGCTGCGGCTCTGCACCACCTCTGCATACACTGAAGGGGGAAATTATTACAAGTCAATTACTTCACCTGCAATTATATGTATGCTTGAGCCCATTGAGTTCTGAACAGCAGCAAGCTGCACAGTGGTGATCTCCCTTTGAGCAGGGGTCCTACTTAGGGTTATTCTTGAAGATCTCTAATGAGATAAACGGCATTTTACATTAGGCCTAAAATTATATCTTATGCTAGCAACATATACATATCCAGCTATAATTTTTTAGAAATGTAGGAAATAGAAGAGTGTTTGATTGCCATCTAATCACTTTGTAAATATTTGCTTAAATCATTGTCAAGTCATCATTAAAACATTGTCAATTAATTGTTAATTACTGTTTAATTACCATTCAGTTATTGCTTAATCACTATATGATTATCATACACTAATCAATTAGTTACAATTGGGCCACCACTAAATCATCAATAAACCTAAATCATCAAATAACCTCTTGCTTAACATGATTGTGACTTCTTTTAATAATTTACCTGCAATAAATACCAAAAGAAAATTAGTTTCTTCCTGTCCTTCCTGAATTACCAAACTGTCAAGGAACCTCACAGGAAAATAGCAGAATATTATGTAAAAATCATAAATCCAAGTTCCAGGTGCTGCAAAAAAGTTGAACAATACTAAAGCTGTATGATGCAAATATTAGATACATACCACTTGTTTGAAGAACATATCAGACCAAATATTCAAGCTAAATAAAAAACAGGAAGCAATTTAAATACAGTCCTGATGTTTCTCAGTTTATTCCTGCTGCAGCTGAAGTACTCTCCTATTCATTCATTGCTTCATGGGCTACCTTCTTGCTTACTTTCTGCTTCACCTGTCCCATCTTCCTTCTTTATATTACAGGCTTGAAAATCTGTTTAAGACTACATTGTTACTGATTAAACAACAAGTTATAAAGAAACTACTGAATCCTCTGAACACACAATTAGTTATTTATTGTTATAACACTTTTCATATTACTATATACAGTAATACACAATACAATACACAATTGTACTTTTTTTTGCTCTTTAATTTCACTCTTGTTTTACTTTTTTAAAGTAACTGAAGTGTAAGGCAGCATCACCATCTACTTCCTGTTGCTGCCTTGGAACTCTTCCAATCATGTCCTGTTACTATTACTCTGTTCACAAACTATTCAGAACAGTACCACTTCCTGGTCTAGTTTTAGATTTCAGTTTCATCTGAAACTGTTCTTTTTTTCTGGAACATTCAGGATAAATAGAGTCATGTATACTATTTAGGTTTATTCTGGGAAATAATTATGCTCCAAATAGCACATCATCTGTCCTGTTACCCATATTAATTTCTGAAACAAATTTAAAATCTAGTAAAACTTTCCTGATTAGAATCAATTTTTAGTTTTGTGTATTCCAGATGGTTTCTACTTTACATCACAAGAATCTAAGAATTTGTGACTCCCTTAGTAACGCTAGTAGTGGAAGTCTCTGCAGCCAACCATCTCACAGATTTGGTGATAAACTAGGGCAGCATGATGGGCAAAATGTGGCATAGCCGTAACTTCAAGAAGAAACATCCCCAGGATTGTTGCCCAACCACTCACATTGAAGAACAGACATACATAAAATGCTAGGTTGCTGCTAAGTTTCACCAGATACAGAAAATGCAGAGAATAAGATCAGCGACAAGTAATCTGGACAGATAACAGGAAACACCAAGAAGCAAACAGAAGAAAGCTAATTAATGTGCCAATGCATATCTAGCTTGGGCTGTGCAGAAGCAGTTCTAGGACTAGAGAATAATTCTGGAACAATAAATTTAACATTAATTGTTCAGAAATGGACTTGCCCCAAGACCTGCAATTTCCTACCATGAGGCATCAAATATGAGTAGAGCAGTCCCCGTTTACATACACTGATTTTTGTACCCTTCTGAATCAAATAGAAGAGTTTATTTGGGTTCTCCCAAATGGGCTTGTGGAAAAAGGTTTTTTTGAAGCAAAGTCTAATTTACAAACACACACACAGACAGACATACCCACACAGATACCCCTTTAGGAAGGGAGTTAAACATACAACCTATGGAAAGGGAAGGGCTATGAACACAGGACAGACTCCTGTATCACACATTCTGAAGCAATAGGAAAGAGATTTCAATTAATCAGTTGTGCAGACCTGAATTGAGGAGAGCCTATAGCACTCACCAGGGGAATGGGTAGTCCCACCACATACCAGAAGAGAGTCATGCCACACAGTGCCAGGAGAGCTAACGAGGTCAGAGCTTCTGAACATGCAGTAGAGGCAGCAATACACCAAGGTACAATTGACTCAATTCCCTATAAATCCCTAAGCAGGGATTTATAAGTTAGAGCTGGCCTTATAAACTGAGCTGCAAGCAAACTAGAACCTTGTGGGAAAAGAGATAACATACACATCCTTAGATGCAACAATGATAATTACATAAGAAACTGTTCTCTGAGCTACTGGAGTACTGTTAGTGGACTTCAAATTATCTCAGCAAGTTCTGAAATCATTCAGCAGAACATAAAATGTGAAGAATAACTGCACAAGGTCCATATCAGAGCATTGAGAATGAAGGCTACAGCCTCTTAAACCAATGGAAGTGACTGGAAACCTCTATCTGTGATCCAGGAACAGCTGTGCTTTGCTAATTCTGACATTCAGGTGACGAACTGCATTCAAAGGAAAGAAAACAAATTTAGAAGTTCTAGATGTGTATCTTGATATTTATCTAATATTAGGTGTAAATCTACCTCCATTCATGTTCAGTTCTATAAACTGTTAACTGCTGATAAAAACAATTACAGATTCATGTCCCAGATTGTTCTAATGATCTACATAGTCAATACTGGTTGTGAAATATTCCAAATGTCAAAGTTAGTCTTAGCATCTATGCCAAGTAGAAGGTCCCTTCCCTTTACAGAGACATTCTTAAAAATATGAGCCAATACAAATCCCTGTAGACTGATAATCCAATTAAAATTTGTCACTTTTTTTCCCTGAAATTTGTGTATCATGAAACTGGTCTTTGCGAGGCTGTGAAATTCCTAACAGTACCTGCATTATGTGGGGGGGAAAAGGAATGCTAGGACAGACAAAAATAAGAGCTGAGGAGCAGAACACCATACTAATTGGTGTTTGCAACAGAACTGAGATGTCTGTGAAGCCATTAATGATGTTAAGGCCAATGTACCCCCTCTCATTTAATAGCCCTGCAGCTGAGCAACACCTTTCCCTTCCCCTGATACAAAGGGGAAAGTTTCATTCTGAGAGAAGAAGTGCAAACTGAGAGCAAAGGTGACCACTCTGTAGTCCTTCTCACACTGTCTCTCCTCCACGGCCAGAAGGACAGAAAGCATTGAGAGATTGAAGCAGATAGAGAAAAAGAATGGAAAGAAAACAGAATTGATAGTGCACACAGGATAATGGAAGATGTGAGCAGACCAGGAGTGTTTGAATGGCAGAGAAAGACCAGCAGGGAGGCAAAGGACAATTTTTAGAAATAAGAATAAGGACAGGAAATAATTTTCTGTCTTACAAAAATGTCTATCAGCTGGATCACTCCAACAGCACAAGGGAGCTCTGATGTAATACTTACACTGTACACTGGTGACAATTCTGCTGCATTTGGTGAAGAATGGGAAAAGATGCAGTAGTGGGATTTCTCCACCATCTATTTACAGTTTCCAAACATTCATTAATGTAAAAGAGATACTCATGAAAAAATCTTCATACACTAAAATAGTACAGACATTTATTTGTCCCAAAAGTCACATTGAAAGTATTTTGTTCACTGCATTTGTGTTCTCTTGGCTTACAAACAGTAACAATGTTGTGTATCAGACAAATAATTATTTCTTGGAACTATTTCCACATAAATAAGAAAACAGGTAATAAATTTCAGTTTTAAAATATTCTTTTCAATTTTTGTTTTGTTCTTCCTGATACATTCCTGGGAGCCAGTATATGTCACTCTTACAAATATTTAACTAAGCCCAGAGATGCTGAGACTGGAGTATATCCACCCCAGCTCCACGTGGTGTCACCTGAGCACCCTATGAGTGGCCACAGAGCTGTGCTCAGTGTTTCTGATATTTTAACTGACATATTCAGAGACCAGAAAAGAATTTAATATTTACAGGGCCAAAACATGCAAACCAGAGGAATGCAACTATTTAAATAAAAAATATTAAATCTGCTGGTTGAAGAGCAGAGAAGATAGAATTTCTAGCTTCTTATCCAATCACTGTATGCAGCAACTGGGAAGAAAATATGTTTATAAGCCTTGAGACAGAGGTAACAGCCTGGGTGTTTCCTCTTCCAGACCAGTAACAAATCCCTGAACTTCAGAATCATGTTTCTTCCTGTCCTCACTGTCTGATTCTGCACATCTTTTCTCCACAGCTATGCACCTTCAACAGAGTGGATGGATGATGTCTAGCATTTTCCATCCCATGCTCCCACAGTAATAGTGAGGTGATGGGAGCTCTCTGAAGGGACTTGAAAGGTGTGATCTTGAGCCTTCTCAGGTGCATCTGGGCAAAGCCCTGTAATCTCTAGGTTATTGTATAACAAGTGCCTCACTGCAACGTTGTGCTTTGGTATGTTTTCTGTCGGTTTTGTTTGTTTTAAATATGGGTCACTGAGCCATTGCTCCCAGACTGAGGTCCTTTTTTGCAAAGAAGTCAAAGCTATGAACAGGGAAAAGACTAAGTACCTCATATTTTGCAGGCACTTCCCACTCAGGATCACTACACATCCCTTTGATCAGCACGTTCACAGCAGGCAGGCATTATTATGGTGGATACATATTTGGGGCCACACATCTTTCCCCACCCCTGCAAAACGAGACAAGGTTACAGATTTACCTCACTGGTAAAAAAAAAAAAAAAAAAAAAAAAAAAATTTGGAAGACAAAANNCTCACTGGTAAAAAAAAAAAAAAAAAAAAAAAATTTGGAAGACAAAATGTAAATCTTCTATAATGACACCATTTTTCTTGGATGTAACTTTTGCTGTCTTTAAAATCAGACACATTAAGCACACAGCATATAGAGGTATTCAATAGCATGGACCTCAGGAACTCCACATTTCATTCCATGTTCTTTTTCTGTGTGCTATTTAATCTTCCGAAACTCTGTTTATGTGTCATATTTTGTTCCTCTCCTTCTCTTCACTGGCATTACAGATTCTGAAGTATTAGAGGCAGATTTACTTTTTATTATTATGTTTTTATGGTGGCAAACACACTAAGCCTTGATTCCCACTGGGGACTGTAATGCTAATAATATCTCTGGTGATGTTCAAGGCAACCAGAACCATGGCTTTTAAAGAAGGGACAATGAACATTGCCTTAGTACCTTTCTGTATCCATCACGAATGTACTGAGGCATACCCTGAGGGCCACTCTGGCCCTGTTCATGTCAGTGATGCACAGAATCTGTTAGGCTTTTTATCCAGCCAGATGCACAGAAAACTGAGTAGCAGCTGGCTCTAAGACATGCTGAAGAGATGCACTGTGGCCAGAGCATTACTATACTCCAGTGGAGCACACATCATGAGACAGTCCTGTAAAAAGGGCTGTGCATTCTCACATCAGCTCTTAGGACACCAAGATATAGGAACTTCAAGGATGGTCTCAGACTCATAATTTACTCCCACAGGGTGTACTGATCAGAGATTCTTTACATGTGTCTGCATACAGCAATATCAGACATTTCCTCAGCTGTTCAAGTTTTTTTAATATCTATTTTTAAATGCATTTTAAATTTTGTATTTTGATAAGTTAGAGGTCATACAGGCAATACTTAGCCATTAAAATGTCCCCCAATACCTTCGTATTGGGGTTCAGTTCACCCAGGTCATCTTTGCAACAAAATCAAAAGTTATAAGTTAATAGTAAATATCAATTTTAATTAATAATTTAATTACTTTTAATAGTTTAATGGTTAATTTTAAGCTGTTGTAGGACTGACCCCAGTATTCAGTGATCATAAAATTGAGTCTGAAAACCACAATTGTATCTGTCTTACCTTTTTTTGCCATAACGAATTGAACAGATAACAAGGAATTAATTGTCATCGCAATTAGTTTGTCTATTTCTGCTTCAGTTTGTCTGCATATCCCAGCACTACCTAAGCAAAACAAAGTGAATGTTGTCTTATATTCAGCATTTCATAGCCAACAAAAGAATGTCATGTTTTTAAATTTATTTTGTAAGCCTAATGTTGTACCAGCACACACTTTCTTTTCTGTTAATGCAATAGCTCTATTATCAATACATTAGGAGGGGAAAAAAAGAAAATTTCTTTGTGAAACCCTGCAATTAAACAGTTAAAGATCTACCGTAAAATCACAATGCATTGATGGTCACACAGAAGATACTGAAATTACTTATTTGGGAGATTTACACTTTCGTATATGTTCTCTTCGCAAGCTGTAGACTTAGTATCCTCAAGTTTCTGAATGTAATTGCATCAAGATGTTTACTTAGTAATCTAAAATTTTCATAAGAATAATGCGAGTAGAGCTATTATCAAAAAAAGGAAATATCTATAGTAAATGAAAAACATGTTTGTTCTCTGTTGGAAAAATTCAAATGATCTTGTTGATGCTGGCAGATTAGTTGCATATTTGGTTTAATTTTTTTCAAAAGAACACAACATAACTAAAGAGGAAGTAAAACACAACAATATTCTCTGTTTACAATTCTGATAGTAAAGCAAATCTGCTGCTCTGCTGATTTCAATCCTAGTTATTCATAATTCTATTAGCACTGTCTAGTCACAAGACATTCTCTCTTTGAAAAAGACTACAATTGGTGTTTAGCATCCCTTAATTCCTCTTCACTCTCACACTCTCCTTGTTTGTTTCCATTTTGTTTCTGTGTTATCAGAACATGAACTAGAAAAAAAGTGACTCGTAAAACTATTCTTCTTTTCTAATATATACTTTAGCATAAGAATTAAATTTTCAAAAGTATTTGGACTGTCTGTAAGTAATTTCCAGTGCTCATTATCTTTTTTATAAAAATACTTTTGTCAATTAATTTGGAAAAATTTGGTTTGTCTTAGGTAAAATTTTGTGAAGCTTATGTAAATTTTGTTTTTGTAACTGGACATAGATGAGCAAGATATTTCTAGCTCCTGACAAACAGCATTCAATGATTATGATGTACTCAATTTTGTAACTTTCTGAAAAATAAAAACAAACCTCTTCACCTCATATAGTGGATATATTTCAGATGGAAAAAAAATTAAACGTTTAAGCATGTGGTGTTTTTCTCATATGAAAATTTTACTGACCTGAGGAAAATAACAGCTTTGACTAAGGTTTTTGTTGCAGAACTCTGTACTGAAACATTCACAAAAGAGGTGATTTAAGTGATTAAGTCTACCTATACATGTAGCCTGATTATCATCAATGTCATTGATCTTCTGAGTAAGAATTTCTGTGTTTAGACCTCAAAATTCATATTTCTACAGTTCTAGACAGTCATACTTCTCTATTCCAGATAATCCTACTAATGTAAGCTGTGTTATCTACATTCAATCATTCATTTTTCTTCCATTAAATGATATTAAATAGGAGTAACTCAGAGGAAGAAAAGATAGCAGGAAATTATGTTGAAACATTCATAAAAGAGAAGCAAGTTGCAAGAACTTTTGCCTAAAATGCTCTTAAATTTCCATAAACAATTACCGTAAAACCACTGCCCTTTATTTTCCTCAGTCAAAGTGCAGCCCTTCTGAAGTACGTCTGTGTTTTCTTTTGAGCTCTTAAATTTGTAAAGGACTCCAGATGCAAAGTGTGTTTAGATGCAGCTAATCTATATAAACATTAGCACTTCTTCCAAAAAAAGAAAGACATGAAGTAAAATAACAACTCAAGCTGGTGATTTTCAGAAAGTCTCTTTTTTTTCTTTTCGTAGGAATGGAGCAAGATTTCACCCTAAACAACCATAATCGGTCGTTTGTGGTGATGACAATAAGTGAGAATTATTGTGAATGAATGAAAAGTGTCAGGGACTCAGGAAGTCACATACAACCTGCCTTCAAAAAGGCCTCTTATAACAATAGATTTACTTGAGTCCTTAGAAATAGGCAAATACTTTATCACTTTATAAACAGAGCTCTTAAAGGAGTACACTCACATAATAAATAATCTCAGAGTCAAAGGAAGAAAGTATTATCCTAATTTTTGTGTGTTTTTCTCACTTTATAACTGGTTGTTGGTGGGCAGGGGCACCTGCTAGATTTGCAGATCTAGCTCTTTCACAGATGAAAATTTATGTAAAAATATTTGGGTTTTACCTTCTTACATATTAAAGCTAATGCTCCAGTATAATATTGCACACAGAGCTACCTTAGTAACACATATTTATATGCTGGAACAAAAAGATGCAGAGATTGGCTTACTTTGATCTTTAAAGATGAGAAATATCTCAGGTTGTTGCAATATAAGTCAACAAGAAGGCTCCTCTTCAATATGCTGACTATATTGACAGCAGAATTTCACTTTTTTTTTTTTTACTCGAAGAAGAGTTCAGTGTATCTCTAAAATGGCTATAATGATTATATTACCTGCCTCAATGTGTTGCTTACCTAAAAATTTTTGAGTGACTCCTGCAGATGACTTCCTGAAGCAATGACTTTGTTGAGTCTTTGAGACACTGCAAAATCAACAGTTGAGCAGAGTTGCTGGGGGTTTTTTAATGCAAAAAACTCCATCTTGTCATAAAGCAAATTCAAAAGTCATTTTCAGTGGTGCTTCTGAGCAGGTTCACAGGTCTGGAATACCTAATGTTTGTCTTAAACTATTAGCCATTTGCTGAATTTTTGAATCACAGGTTCTGTAAACTGTTCAGATTGGTGAAGCTCCACCAAGAGATTCTGCCAGCTCTCTAACACAGACTGGAAAGAGAGGAAGGATTATTCTGTTCACCTGTTCTGACCTCCTGTCATAATTCCTGAAATGAAACTGTTTTTTTCCTTTCACCACATAAGCAAATCTTACCAAACTCATCATTATCAGAATAATATTTATAGTATAGTCTAGATAAAGGGGAAGGAGGTCTGAAACAGATAAATAAGGCTGACCCCAATAATTTCTGAAAATCCAAGTATGGCAAAATATGCACACATAATAAAAACATCCTTATCTTGTCACACAGAGGTAGAAGATGGCTCATTGCAACATGTGGTGCCAGTATAAGGGTTTCTAATGTCACACAGCAAATCAATTTCTAAATTAAAGAAAAAAAGCAATTTCATGCTTTAAAAATCTGATTTCTCCATCTGCCTTGTTCTACAGTTGACAGCTGCTTCCTTTTGCATAGCTAAGTTCAACATGACCTTAGCCAGCAGAGTGTGTAGGGTATAAGGCCATTGTTGAACATGTTAGTTGGAAAAGTATTAAAGCTTGGCAGAATTTTCTTGGTTTTGCCGTCTGTCTTTTACTCTGATTAATACCTATCCCCTTCTATGCTGTTCCTGTCTGTCTCATATTTCTTCTCTCTGGTAGATGCCTTTTAAGAGTAGCTTGATTCAGCTGTAGTTGACCTTTAATGGAGCAGTGCTGATTCACATCAAGTTTTTATAGGCCTGCTAGTTTCTGCACATATGTGGAGCAGGGATCCTCTTTGACCTACAGGAGTTACAGAAAGAGAGAGACATTTTTGGGGAAGGAGGCTTAGTGGGTATTTTCTTTTAAAAAAAACAGTGTTTTCTTAAAATCAAAACAAACAAACAAAAAGAATTTCCTTTATT
Source organism: Cettia cetti (assembly GCA_013401135.1). Classification (NCBI taxonomy): domain Eukaryota; kingdom Metazoa; phylum Chordata; class Aves; order Passeriformes; family Sylviidae; genus Cettia; species Cettia cetti. The sequence continues at coordinate 26,480 of VZUI01053778.1, forward strand.
ATAAGAAATAAATCCTACACAAATGGAAGAGTGGCAAAAAAGTTAACAATTACAATGTTGAAATTAATATAAGCATAATATGTTTTACCACATACACTAAGACTGATTGTACCCTTACAGAAAAATATTTTTATGAAGGGGATTAGAAAACTTCTGCAGTCAAGCATCAAATCATCATCATTAGTGGCAATATCTGATTTGTCACAGCCTCAGTGTCAATTACAAACACACTCTGGCAAAAGCTTTCATCTTTCTGTTTTCTTGCCCTGCCTCCATCTTCCCTCTCTTTATTCTTCATTTTGACATGCTCCTTCTTTTATATTCTCTTCACCTCTGGTTTCTTCCCTTCTTCCTTATTTTCTTAGTTTCCAATAACACTGCAATTTCTTCAACTTGCAACGCTTCAATTTCTTAAACATTTCTCTCACCTCTGCCCCTCTGTCATTCTGTTTGTTCCTCCATACATTTTTGTTCCATACATTTTTCTCCCACTCCTAAAGCCACATTCATCCTTTTTTATCTTTTTCCCTAAGTAGCACTGTCTTCAATTTAACCACTCCTTACACATACATATTATCCTACAATATGGATCAAATGCATATGGTCTTCAGATCAGATCACATCTAGTCTCTCTCCTAGGCCTTCTATTCATTTTTGTGCCCTTGACAACAGTGGGAACGACACCACCTCTTTACTGACTGCACTTGAAGTCCTTCCCAAAGTAAGTGTTGAGTATGGTCCTGGAGTTAGAAGATATTTACTGGCCTGCCTTCTCCAAGAAGTTTTGCTTTCTTTTCCAACTTGCCATGAAGCTGAGTGGACTAGTGCACAGCAGACAACCTATAGGCAAACTGACAAATTATCCTAAAGACATCACATTTCCCCTGACCTGTGGTTCAAATGCATTACATGCATAGATAGGAAGTTGATACCATGTAAAAATCCCTTATCTGCCAAACGTGTTTTTGGCAGTGAAACTGTTCAAGTACACAATGTGCTGCAGGATCTTCAGATGCTGAGTTCACCCTGTACATGTTTGTTTACCCAGGGAAACTGCAGCTGGGTGCAACACAGTTGGAAAAGTCACAATATATGGATACAACTAACCATACAGCCAAAAATATACACCTTTTAGAGGAAAAGAACAAACACTGACAAGCATCTCAAGCTCTTGCTACTCTTAGTCATGGTACATTTCTTGTCATGAGCTGGGATGGAATGCGGGATTCTGAGAAATACAAAGGAAACCACAAGTAGCTTTAATAATGGTTATATGTTCCAGATGAATGTCACAAACATGTAACACATGTACTGGTGGTACCTATTGCATTAATAGTCCGACTTGCTTTCTATCTGCATACACATAACACCCAATACCACCATAGTGTATGATAAGCCTTTCATCTTCATGCGTAATGGATGGCACATGTCCCATTAGCGGGGAAAAAATGCTAAGCCATAAGTATATTGTGCATGCTTGTTCTTAATGTAAGAGTTATTATTTATTGATGGCTTTTATTTGCCCCTGTTCAAAAGAGAGACCACTGAACAGTGGACAACACATAAAAACTGTCCTCTACAGATCCTGCTTTTGCCTTCATGCATGAAAAATATTGTACAAAGGGTCACAGTCCATCTTTAATTCATCTCACTAACCTTCTGATTGCACTACCTTTCACTTAGGATTCTCCTATTTTGTAGGTAGCCACTTTAACAAGTTTGTGTCTGCAGTTTTGTAAGTTGCAGTGTTAGCATTATGCAAATCCTTTTCAGTGGTTTTTATTTTGATTTGGTTTTTATTTTTTCCTGTTGAAGTGAGGCAATCTCTGCTCAGAAGTATAATAAACTGTATGTGGCCGAGATAGTCTGCCAAAATGCTATTGTGTTCAGATGAATGAATTCTAACTTTTCCCTCTTTGGACTAGGTCTCTTTTTTTAGGTCTCCCTACTGCTTCTCTGGCTGTTAATTTTACAAGATTTATTTGAAGGATCTAAGCAATAATACCCAGTTTTAGTGGACATAAATTTTTGTTTACACATATTGACTCTCCTCAGCTGATTAACCTGACCTCTCTAGCTTCCATGCAGATAATTCTGTGTTTGGTTTCAAAATGTATAGAATGTTTTTCAGTTTTGGTTGCAGTTGTCAATTTTACTATGCTCATTTAAGAAGCAATAAATATACTTTATAAGGACCAGAGACGGGTGATATATCCTCTGCTGGGTCTAAAGTAGATCACTCTCCGTCAGACGAGACCAATCATCAAACTTAGTGTCTTCCAGCTGTAACATTCCTTCATTTGTTTGGCGTTCGCTGCCAATGTTTGAGTCTAGTTGAGGTTTTTTTGGTGGTGTGGGTTTTTTTAAGGTGGGGTTCTTTGGATTATTTTTCTTTTTTTAATCGCATGAAACCCCGCTGCGAAGGTCAGCGAGGCGCTGGGGAGGAAAGCGAGACTCTGGGAAGGACAACTAGGCAATGCCTTCCTCCGCACGGCGGGATTCGGCGCTGGTGAGACCCCGCAGCCGCTGCCGCCAGCCGGGCAGGGGAGAGGGCGGCCCCGGGAACCGCCCCGCCGCGCCCGAGAGAAGGCGCCTTCCTCCGCCAGCGGCAGGCCTTGGGGCAGCGCCGCTCCCGCTGGCACCGGGCGGACCCGCGGCTCTCCCGCCGCTTCGCCTCCTCGCCGCGGCCCCGGGCGGGCGGCCCGCTCTGCCGGGAGCCCCGCGGAGCCGCTCGGCCGGGGAGCGGAGCTGAGAGGAGCGGAGCCGCCCTCTCCGTGCCGCCCATGCAGGCGCGATGTTCCGGGGTACCCAGCGCCCTCCGGCCGGGACCCCGCACCTCACCCCCGCCAGGCGTGCCGGGGCCGGGCAGCGCCTCCCGCCCCCGCTGCCTCCGCGGCGGCCGCGGGCCCCGACAGCGCTCGGCTGCTGCTCTGCTGCCGTGCTATGGTTACTGTCGCTGATGGGGACAACGTCATTAATTTTTTAGGTGGTGTGAGGGTGGTGTTTTGGGGTTTTTTCCTTTCCAAAGCCACCCTCCAGAGATGGGGTTGTAGGCTGTTTTCCTGGGACTTAAAGAAGCGACCATTGTACCAGCACTAAGAAGGGAACCTTATACTGGTTGAGGGTATTTCGGAGAGGAAAATTCTCCAAGGGAAGCATCCTGTTTACGAGGGGGGTAGGATTGGGGTGACCCCTACGCACATTTATGGCAGGGCAGAATCATGAGGGGCAGGGTTATTCCTGCTGCTCTGCATCCTCTGTCTCCCGCCAGTTTGATCCCCTAAGTGGGACGGGCTCCCTTTGGGATCGGCGCAGGGCCGGGCTCGGGTCTTTGTCTCCCCCCCCACGGCCCACACGGTCCCCATGGCCAGCGAGGGGAACGTAAGGGCCCGATCACGCCAGCGGGACCCCCATCAGAACCGGGATTGAAATGGGCCTGGAACTCCCTCGCTGCCCTGAGATTTCTGTTCACCCCGGAGACAAAATCGCCGCTGTATTTCCTGTCCTCGAACACTTCCTGACACTGGGAAGATAACAAAGGGGAAAGTTTAAAGCAATAAACATCCCCGAACTGCCTGGCTGCTCATGTGCGTCCGAGGCTGCCAGCTCTAAGGCCAGGCAGCACTCGGCTGAGGAGACACCGGGCTTTTCCATGCCTCGGCCCGACCCGTGCTCTGACACAACCTTAATATCTTTTCGGGATTTTCATCTCCCTAGAATTTTGTGGGGATTTATTCTCCCCACCTGTCAAAGACCTTACGCCCCTGTATAAGCGACCCCTGACAGCGTGTCCACTTCTGGCTGGATAAAAAACGAGGATGCGGGGATGCTGGCCAGTCCTGTGGAGACACTCCGAGTCATTCTGAACTACGAGAAAGGCTCTAGGAGAGAAAGGATGGCTGCGTTCCTCTGTTCTTTTTTTTTTTTTTTTTTTTTTATCTTCTTCCTTTTTTTTTTAATTTTTAATTAAGGAGTAGCGGGATTTAATAAGTTTAATTGTATTATTAAAACTTAGTAAGGTTTCCTGGGCGTACAGAAGCCCACTGACAGGTTTTCTTCTGTTTTGATAGATTTAGTGCTGTTATGGTACACTTCTCCCTCACATGCAGTAGCTAAGAGTTGAAGATTAAAGATCGCACACCTCTAGATGAGTCAAAGCCTACACCCCGGAGCAGCTAATTTATTTCGTGATTGATTTCCCCGCTGAGCTGTTTCCAGTTTCAGCCTTGTGTGAAACCTCTTCCCCTCTCAGCACATCCATCGCACGGGCTCGTCACCACGTTCCGCAAGACAGAGAGGGGAAATCTGAACCTCTGGGAACCTCAAAACCAGACCCTTCTTGCAAAGCATCTTTTTGGTCCAAAGCACCTCAAGTTTTAAAGCGGAGCAGACTGAAGGAGACTTTCTGCATGCCCGGTTGGCGAGGCTGCGCTGAGCCACCGCCATACCGTGAGACAAAAATAGCTCTCCCGAGCGGAGTGGGAGACTGGCTGCCTCCTGCGGCCAGGTCCACGGGTCAGAACCCCGGGACGGTGAATGCGACAAGCCCCCGAGGGGCGGACAAGGAGCCCCCGCTACCCCTGCGCACCCGGCGCACGGCCGCCGCAGCCCGGTACTGCCGCAACCCCTAGCAAGGGGTTCTCCCAGCTCGTAGCGAACCCACTTCTTCTCTTCCGGAACCAACAACACCTCCTTAATCATTTCCCAAAGCTAATTTTCTGAGTTTTTTTTGTCTCCCCTGGGAAGGCGTCCTAGTTTTCGCCACTAAGCAAACTCAGGACAGAATGTGTAGCGGTTCTTTACGGGACGGAAAGGGTTAATCGCCACTGTCTGATTGGGGGTTGTGGGGGTTTGGTTTGTTGTTTTTGTTGTGGGGGTTTTTTTCTTTTTTTTTCTTTTGCCCCCGTTTCCTTCCCTCGAATGCATATAATCTCATTTGAGCCCCTCAAGGTGATGAAAGCTAATGATTACTGTGTAGAATCACCGACTTTTAGCAGGCTTTCCCAGCCCCCATCCCAAAAGTAAATAAATACGATAAAGGGGGAATGGGGGGGGGGGGGGGGGGAAACATGTATTTTCGGAAGTGTTTCATATATGTACAAATCTCGGTTTACGTCTTCCCATTCACGTGTATACTGATATCATAAAAGAGAAGTCCTTCACCAGGGTTTTCCTCTAAATACCTTATTCATTGAAACTAGCAGTTCCACCCATTATTCCACTCCCTTAAACCCGATTCTGATGCCGGCTAAATATAGAGCTTCGCTTTACTGGGAACACGAATCGAATATACACTAAGCAAATCAGTAGCACAGGAGGGGAAAAAACCCTTGATCAAAGCCCTCCTTTTCTTCCCAATCCTGGTTTGTGGGGCGGAGACAGGTTTCTCGCTTATTGCACATCATTTGCAAAGATCAAGCTTAAAATGCAGTCACCTCTCCCAGAAGTAGTAGTTAAACCAAAAGTTAGGCGGTGGGGGTTAACAGAATTACAACCAGATTGAATTGTTTTCAATCAAGGTTGTAACGGTAAAAAAATAAGATGTGTTATTTCAAATCTGGGAGGAGCTGTACTTTAAGCAGGTAAATTTAAAAAAAATATATACATATATCCAAGAGGGAAAAAAATTTGCATAGAATACAGTATGGAAAAACACCTCTCTTCGAGTTTCATAAAATCCTGGAATTTTCTTTTTCTCAGTCACTGGGTGTTTTTTTGGGGGGGTGGGTTTTTTGTTTTGGGTTTGGTGGGGGTTTTTTTGTTTTGTTTTGTAGTTGTTTGGTGGTGGTGGTTTTGGGTTTTTTTTTGTTTTGTTTTGTTGGGTTTTTTTTTTTTTTTTTTTAATTACTCTAACGTTTCTCCAGCTCGCAG
>VZUI01053781.1:0-27614 GCA_013401135.1 Cettia cetti
TATGTGTATGTGTATGTGTATGTGTATGTGTATGTGTATGTGTATGTGTATGTGTATGTGTATGTGTATGTGTATGTATACAGTAGTTTGCAACTGGCATTGGGATCTTCCACCTTTGTGTTGCATTAACACTGACAAGCTCATGCTGGCAGAGCTCAGTGGCTGGAGAGGATCTATCTATGCATGACTACTTCCACCGAAGTAGTATGACTAAGGAACTCTAATGTACATGTACATGTATGCTTCATGTGGGGCACAGTGGTTTTCCCATCCCAGTGTTCAAGGCCAGGTCGGGTGGGGCATTGAGCAACCTGGTCTAGCGGAAGATGTCCCTGATCATGGCAGGGAGGTTGGAACTAGATAATCTTTAAGCCCCTTCCACCCAAGCTTTTTTATAGTTCAGTGCATATATATGATTTTAAAATGCACATGGCATCTGGAATAGAGCTCAGGGTCCTCATATTCCGAATTCAGCAAGCTAATGGAATAGGTCTTCACCAGGAATAAGGAGGTTACAAGCATGAAACCTTCTGAAAAGAACCATTTACACAAAACCGAAGGAGAAAATTTGAAAAAAAAAGGGTTTGCATTTCTTTAAGCCTTTTTAAGAGTGTTAGAAACTCTGGACTCAGTTTTCCCGAAAAATTGGGGCAAACCCTTCAAACCCTGCATTCCAAGTCATAAAACAGCACCTCAAGGCATTCCCTCAGCATGATTTTTTCTTGTATCAAAGTGTTCCATTCATCAACAACGTGTCTCAAAATTATTTCTTTCAGACATTTTTTTTAATAGCTTCAGGATGTGTAAAAGGTTTGAGTGTTTTCTCATGTCACAGAAGGATGTTTGGATATGGTAAATTAACTTCTTCTAGTCCTCTGCTGCCCCTCAGCTGGGATTAAAATACAAGATGCTTGCTGCTGGTGCTTGACTGCTGTTGTTGACCATTCAGTGGTTTTCCTTCTTCACTTCAAGTTACTTGAAAAGGATGAACCAAACCCAGCTGTTACTTGCAGCTAAAAGAGAAGATTTGTAAGAGATTGATTGACACAATGGCTGATGTACAGGATGTAGTATGTCCTGAAACCTTCTTACCTGTATTTCGGATGTCATCCTTTGAGGTGATCCTCTAAATCCAGCAAAGAACAACAGGAAAGTAGCACAGAGTTGAGAAAGATCACCTGGACACTGAGCCTTTCCCTTATTTATTTCTGGCAGGGTGCCACATGAACTCTTTACGGCCCTACTGTCACCTGCACCTGCTCTATTGCACCACAGTCAGCTGTCAGGAACCACCTCACAGTGCCACCATTTCTCCCTTGCAATACAGTAAATGGCAAGTTTAAAGTTCAGAGGGGTAAGAAGATATTTTCCCAGCAAACTAAAAATTACAAAGGCATTGTGTTGCTTTTGCTACTCAAAGAGTTCACCAGGCTAACAAAGAAACCTAGTGCAATAATTTCTCCTCAAAATAAAAGTAGCAAACTGCAGGAAGAAATAAGTTTATTTTATGAGGCAGCAGCAGCTCAATACCCAGAACAGAAAAAAATCCAAGGGAGACAGTAGCACTGTTGAAGAGGAGGATTGCATTTCCACCACCTGAATAAGATGGTGAATTCAATGGGTGCCTGCTTGTTGGAGAACTGCAGAGGACCTCTGTGCTGGATCTGCTGGGTTCACCTGGGCTAACCTTGGCCAGTGATGATCTAAAAGAGCTCTTCCACCTGACTTCTGCTAAGTGCCCTGCAGCAGGTGTGCAGTCAAAACACATGGGTTCCAAACAGTGCTGTTAGACAATGAAAAATTCACTCTCAATTCAAATTTGTTTGAGGGTCTTCTCAGCCAGATGTGTAAAAAGTCTTCTGAGGTCTCTGATAATTAAGATTATGCATAGAAAAACACCTGAAAACGTTTGCAGACATAGTCCAAGTGGGGTCTGCCACAGAGTTCCCAGTGAGCCAGGGTCTGCTTAGGGCTGGGGACTTCAGGGACTGCTCACAGGTGTGGCAGGGCAGGGCCAGGCAGCCCTCAACCCCCTCCAGTGCCCCAACCAGGGAGCAGAGCAGCTGGGGCAGCCCCAGACATCAGGCACCTCCCTGGGCAAGGGCACAGGCTAATATGTCCTCCAGCAACATTCAGGAGGTCACCACAAGAGCAAAGGGCTTTGTGGGCTCTGCCTTCACCTTCCCTTTTCCTCCATTCCTTTCTAAAAGGCCAGGCCAGTCCCTGGCTGCTGCTGGCACACCCACTCTGAGGAAACACTGCAGGAAACCCTTTGGATGAGAGAAGGTGGGATGGAAAGCATCACTCAGTGAATTCTACTATCAAGTCCTGCTTTCTCAGCCTCTTCATGCAGCTGAATCACTACAGAGCAGCAGCTCACAGCTGGATTGAAAAAGCTCCCTGAGGACTGGAGACAGGCAAAGAGACCTTCACAGAGCTGCTCTTTGCAGAGCTAAACTGAGGAGAGGGTGGGGTTGATATCTAAAGTGGAGTGATAAGAGATACTCATTGGTGAAGAGGAAGGATGCTAATGGCTTGTTTACAACATCATTTCCTCTTGACTTGCAGATGCTATCAATATTTGTGCATGTGTGATACACTTCTCTATTTCCCTACAATTATGTCCATTTTCTGCACCCTAATAAACAGATTTCCTACAATTAGAGAGAGCTAGCAGGAGGATGATCTGCCAGCACAGGGCACTGCTCTGTGATTTGGGACTGAACCTTGCTCAGAGGTGAAGAGCAAGGTTGGATATACTGAACTTGTGAAAAGCAGTCCTGGATATACTGAACCTGGCCTTTTTTGCTGTTACTAGTTACCTGGCAGAGAGTTTACAATTGTCCTGGTATGTTTGCCCTGACAAAGTTTGGTTCTGGACCCCTCTGTGAACTCTGCTAATCGAGTATTCAAAAGAGCATCAAAGACACTAATTAATTCTACTGTGAAACTGCCCCAATCTTTTTCCTCTGCTCTTAGACCAGCAGTAGTAAAACTAAGATTTGTTACAGAGATAATAGGAATTTTAGCAAGCCATCTTACTGAATCTTTTCAGGAAAGACAAAGCGGCAAACCATGATTGAATGGCCCAATTAACCTCAGCATAATATCTTCAACAGGCAATATAAAAAGCAAATGCTAGATGTTCCTCATCTAATATCATTCAATCCACTGCCATGATTACTTATATTTTAGGAATGACCACAGCTGAGATGCAGTTTCAATACTAATTTATGGAGCTTTTTTCCTGTCAAAATAACAGTGGCAGAAAAAAAATGCAATTTGAAACTAGCCCTCAGTCTAGGAGAAATTCAACTTTCAGATATAAATAGCAGCAACACCTGCCTAACCTAAATGCTCATTTTACTTTAAACTAGTTTAATTTAAGCAATAGAAGTTGCACTTACTTTTAATGGGCAGCAGCTGTTCATTAAATTTATAATGACATTTGGGTACCCTGGTGATAGACATTCAGAAATATCATATACATAGAGACAGAAATTCATTAGTAGCACTACCGAGATGGCTTGGAAGTGAAATTAACTTGAAAAGAGACACTTGTTTCACCTCCATCTGCAGTTTGAAAACCTAGACTATTATCTAAGGCATATAAATGAGTGGAATTAGCCAAAGCTCATCCTGTAAAAAATCTGAAAAATTTTCCCTGTGAGAACATACACATGCATAGGATATTTCTAAAAAAATTATCATGGTACTACTACCACTGAAAAGTACATTGTTTTCACTTCCATTTATATATAGAGATGTACAAATCTAATATAGAGATTGATATATTACCACCAAGGCAGTGGTGAGTGCATTAGAGTTTGTGCATGTGATGGTATTTGCCTGCCAGGGAACTGCTCGTTTCCAACAGACTCTGGCTCTGTCCTTCTGATGCCAGGTGGATTATTTTTACATGGCTTCAGTAGACAAAAGAGTTGACCCATGCATTATGAACTAACACAGAAAGTAATTACAGAACTCCAGCAACCAAACTGCTTTAGTCTTTTATGAATGCTGTCTCTTGGTCCATTAATTATACATTAAAATCCATCTCAGATATCTTAGCTTGGGTCTCTTTTTCATGTCACCTCCATTTTTCCTCTCTGAAAACAGTACTGCTAGGATCTACCTGTATCTTCTCTACCTATACATATAAGGTATATGCTTTACAGCCCAGAGAACTCAGCAGGGGATCAGTATTAAAAAATGTTATTCCTACTTGCATTAATAAGGGCAGCCAAGGTCAAATAAACCTGCGTGTGTGGACTCCATGGCATTTCAAATAGTCTGCAGTGAGACCTTTGCAACCTTTTTTACTTCAGTAGGATTGCCAAATGTTATCCATTGCATTTCATTAAGCAAGTCTGTTGATTGTACATAGGAATGGAGTAGAACATGACTGGATTTGAAGAAAACTTGTGAAGTGACACACAAAACCAAAGAGCAGCTTTGTTAGTTTGGTTCGGCAAGAATTGATGATGCAACCTCCATCTGTATTATTTAATTGTGTAGATCAGTAGGACCAGATTTATGAATGGAAAGAGTCTGAGAACCCTACATCCACACAGTACCTCTCTCAGGGTTTTGTTTTGCCTTTTTCTCTGGAGCAGCTCTAGTCCAGTCCCACAGACTGAAGACTTGTTTGTGGTTGCAATGCATTAGCGACACTACACTACACTACACTACACTACACTACACTACACTACACTACACTACACTACACTACACTACACTACACTACAGCATTTTCCCCTTTCGTTTTATGTAAAAGGAATCCAGTTCATGTTTCAAAAACTGTTCCATGACAGGAACCAAAGCATGGTAATCATGAGCAGAGACATTTGTTTCAAAACACTCTTCTGATCCAAAATAGCGCATTAAAGTAAATAAAAAGCATATAGAGCAGGGGTTTTTTTATGTATAGAAGAGACAGCTCACACTGGAGCTGCTCTGAGGACTGCAGTTGAATAGCTCTGACAATTTAGAAGCATTATACCCTCACATAGGTATAATGTGCATCGTTCATTTTTTTTTCTGTTGAGTAAGTCCTCCTGTGGCAGGAAACTCATTAGCAAATTCTTGCTGAAAGTAATGCTTATGTAAGTCGAAGAAAAGCACATTATCAGAAGAATGTTTTGATTAATTTGCTGTTCATTAATGATATACCTCTGTGGCTGTAGAGTAAGTTCTCTTTGAAGACAACTATAACAATTATACACAGCTGGTTTTTTTTTTGTTTTTTTTTTTTGAGAATCTAGTGTTCTGAGACCATTTAACCATTTTTAACAAATGTTTGATATTTGTTTACTTCAAGTCCCCACTTAAACTCTGTAGCACACTGTTGCAGAATCACTGGCAATCTGAGGTCCCAGAGGGCTTCTTCCAAGAAAGCTACAATTGCAGAGCCATAAAAATTCTTCCTGGTGTAAAAAGGTGACCAGGTTTGAGTGTCTTGTCAACCATGAATCATATGTAGAGAGCATATATCAGCTTTAAACTTACAGTAATTACTTTTCCCAGAAGGCAATTTGAACGGTTACTAAGATGTACCTTAATCTGGATCATACTGCTTTATTTCCAATGTCATTGCAAATCCAAAACTTTGACCCTATTTCTTTAAATTATATGCACCTTTTCATCACCTTTGTCAGAATACTTAGCTTGTGTGACTGCTAAATAGGAGATATCTTTATTTTTATCATATTAACAAATAGTCTTTATTGTGAGGAAAAAGTGAAAATTGAGTAGCTTTGCATTTTTTCCCCTGAGAAAAAAAGGAATTTAAATGAGGGTTTTATTTCTGTACTGCATCTGTGCACATCTCCATTTTAAGGGGTATTGTGGTGATGAGGACATCATCAGAGTTTTGACATCTACTAGCTACAGGCGTTATATCACTCCCAGTAAAAATAGCTAGTAACAACACTCTCCCAAGCTGGTACTAGGCAGTTATATTTGGCAACATAACCTGTTACTAGATGGGATGTTCTTCACTGCAGTGCTACCATGTGTGGTAATAGAAAGGCCTCTTTCATTCTTCTTTCATTCTAGAAACTTACTGCTTCTAGGGGTAAAACAAAACCCTCACACACTGTGTATATTTCTAGGTTTTTAAAGAGCTTTATGATACTTAGGATGAGAACATTTCTATAAATATAAGTAGGCATACTCTTATTTTCTCCAGTTTGTCATCTGCCTAATTTTTTCAATAGGTTTGCCCAGAATATTATTCTTCTAGCACTGGGTTTCTGCTAAGCGTGATCTGCTCAAAAACTTGCACACAAGTTTCACTCAGCTGCTGAGCAAAGATTGGCTGGAGTGACTTAGCAGTTAATAATTGATTAAAAGAAAATGGCTCTTCCTCCCAGACATCTTCTCACTTTTCCAGCCTGTAACATCAGAGGAGTGGGAGTTGCAGTGGTCTGCTGTCACTGCTTCCACTCCTGTTTCTACTGGAGCAAAGAGGGCAGAGGGTACTGACCAATAAAAAGACATCAGAAACACAGCATGGTATTAACAGCTCTTGATCATTAAGGAGAACAAAGGACCATATTTCAGGCTAACAGCACAGCATCTGCCAAAAATCTGCACGGAGCAGTTGTAAACACAAATGGGTACTTTGTGAGCACAGTTCAACCAAATGAGTGAGCAGGTAGTTTTCCAAATACCTTGCTAGCTTTAATCCCAAGGCAGAATGCTGTGCACCAATCAAGCAGCTCAATAGCATTACCCTATGGAAATGTGTCCCCAGAGTCCAATGTTCTCTCCTCTTTCTCTAGTACCCCCAAAATGACTCCTGTTAAAACCAGAACTTGTTGCAGAGAGAGATAAAAAGAGCTTGAGGAGTTTTGTCCTTACATTTTCACCAAATAAGAAGGAAGAAATTCAAAAGCATGGTCCACAGAGAAAGTCAATAGGAACATCATGGAGCTCTGTGGAACATTCCTTCCTGCCCTGCTGTTAAGTTAAATATTTGTTTCATTTCTTTCTCTATAGACAGAGAAGATTTGAATGCCTTCAGTTTTGAGCTATTGTTATGAATACTAACAAAGGGCTAGAAACACAAGGGATCTCAGACAGCTGTCCTTTAGCCCTCCAATGTATGGCCCTGGGAGGGAGCCGTACACAGACTGGAAATAGAGCAGCATTTCTAAAGAGATAGGCAAAACTGGAGACCCAGGGGAAAGCCACCTAAGTCAGCAAAGCAGAAAAGCCCCAAAGAGGTGTTTTAAGATCATCCCTTTTTGCAAATGTTAGCAAAATCTCCTGCCGTACAGGTAAGCACTGAGGTCCTCAGGGAGATGGAGATGGCCTTTCAGTGTTGTACCAGGAATCTTCTCCTGACTGTAGGAGTTATACTGGATGCTGGTTAATGCTGAACTGGTGCCACAATGCTTGTGAATCTTGCTGAAGTTTGTTTCTTTTCTAAACTGACCATGACACAGCCCATTCATTCAAACCTTTGATGGGGATCTGCTTCCCCTGTTGGTGTCTGCAGCTGTCTGAGATGTAGAGAACTGCATTTAGCTTCTGCTTTTGTCATAATAGGGTTGAACTCTGAGCATGAGAGGGCCCTGTCTACACATCTATCCCCATGCTTCTTTGTGGCCTGCAAAAAAGGCATTTCCTCCCTGCCATAAAAGCAGTTCATTTTTGCATGGAAGAGGGGAACAAACATTTTCTCTATCTAGTGGTAGAGGAAGTTTATATGAGAAATTATACACCTAAGAGTTACTATGGGGCTTATATCAAGTAATTTTCAATAAAAGATTACCACAGAGAATCTGAGGAGTTCATTTTTATAACTATTCAGAAACTAAAATGGGCGGCATAAAATGTTACAGCTTTAGTATTCGCTGTAAATGAACCCATTTTGCCTCAATGGGGCCATGCTAGTTCAGCATTTCACCCTGGCTGCCATAGCTTACCCAGCTTCTCTGGTCCCAGCTGGAGCCACAGGACCAGTTCAGGTTTCTCTGCATTGAACTATGTGGCACTGAACTGTTATTTCTGCAGAAAGGGGGCTGGCTCAGACAAGTTTTGTTTCCCACCTGAGCCAACTCATGAACTCTGCCAGCTGACATCCCCTGTCCTTGCAATGAGAAGTAGATATGCTTCAGCAGAAGTGGGACCTAAATTCAGAGTATTTTACTTCTGAGCAAATATTACAGGAATAGTCATGAGTTTTTTGACTCTGCAGCCAGCCAACAGACAAGGAAGTTCATTACCTTAAATACATATAATAATTTCCAGAAGAATGTAGTGCAATTTTCCGGAGGTCTCAAGAAGGTCTCAAGATTAGTGACTGTACAGTTTTGGAAACAAACCTTATGCTTTCAAATAAGGTTTCTTATAGCCTTCCATATTACAGAGCTAGGTTAGCATGTCATTGAAAAACAAGAGGGACTTAAACAAAAAAGCATTGTCAGCCCTTCCAGTTTTCCCACTACATTTCTTTAATCCATTCAGAAGAGACTGACCTTTTTTCTTTTCTATTGGTCTTCTATTCTTACTTTATTGCACAACTGAAAATCTGACATCCTTAGCTTCTCAGGTATTCATTTTCACCATACTGCTCTAAGAAAGAAAATTCATGAATGGGAAATTGAAGCACCAGAGATCCAAAGAGCTTCCAGAGCCATTCAGGGAGTCGGTTCAGGGAGCACTGAGTCCAGACCTCCTAACTCTAACAGCAGGACCTCAGCTATTCAATCATCCTTCCTTTCAATTGCACCATTTACCTGTCCAGAGATCACTTTCACACAATAAGTCTTTTTAATTTAAAAAAATACTTATATTTTCAGTGTATGTTCATAACAACTGAATTATGTTGATTCTCTACCAGTTATTTATGAATACCAGACCTGTCTCTCCTTATTCAATAAAACAGGTATGTATTAGTTTAAATTAATGCAAATAAGGACCATTGATTCCTCTGACCCCTTTAATTCATTAGCCAGGCTGATTAGTTTTTTAGATAAAGTTGAAGGGAAAAAATACACCCAAGGTGAATTTTGAAACAACTGTGTCAAACTGAAACTGATCCTGGAGTGATCCTTATCTGCAAACCACAGGATATTTGTTCCACTGAACGTCAGAAGGATAAAATCTGTCTAAAGTCTCATGTTAGCAATGGACAGCCCCTTAAGAGCCCTGCATCTGAGAACAGGCTTCACTTTATTGACCATAAAAGTAAAGTGTGTGTTTTATCATGCCCCTACTTAGGCAGCAAAATACTCTGAGATGGCAAATTTCTAAGTTTTCCATACTGTAAGTGCACAATTTTTTAATGGGCCGGTACTTTGTTGAAAGACAGTCCTCAGCACAGACTTTGTAAAACCTAGCCATTGCACCAGTAAATATTCTGGCCATGCATTCTGACCTTTGCCTCCAGACTTGGGAGCTGGGAGCTGGATGAAGGCAGGGACGAAGATTCTTACAAACCAAGTGGAAATTTCCAAAGTGCTCAGTCTGGTAGGGGCCGCCCAGGCCCCAAGGGCATTACCCACAGCCCCTAAATGCTGGCTGTATGAAGTCATAATGGGGCATTTTAAAGCATTTCTCCTCAGAATAGGTATGTCTCCTTTTACAGGGTAAAGAACACTTAACAATAGGGCAGCCACAGAACTGAGCTTTTCAAATAAGCCTGGAAAATTTGTCAGGGATTGTTATAATACAAGTCAACCCAGGCAGTGATTTCAGAAAAAGGAAACTTCCACACGTCAGTCCTTAACCATGAACTTGAGCAAAGTGTTCAGTAGGTTCTGGGAGCTGGGATTACACCTTGCTGCTCTGCTCTTAAGGGTTTGAACTCATGGTGCCTTACATTTTTCAGGGGAGGAAAGTGCTCACTTTTAAGTTACCTCATATTCTTGTGGGTAAGGGGAAGGAAAAAATCCCACTTGTAATTTTTCCTGTTGGAGCAACTCATTTTATATAAAATGATTAAATATTAATTGGCCAGAAGATAAGCATTACTGTCTAGGTGTTCCTTTGGGCAAAGGGATGTCCCTGTTTCTATCTTGCCTCCCATTAATGCCTGCACAGAGACAGGAAAGCAGGTGGCTCTCCTCCTTTAGCTCAGGAGAGTGCCTAGCAGCTGGGAAGGTACTCCTTCTCTTCAGGCAAAGGAGCGTGCAGCTACACTATTCAATGTCAAACAGGGCCAAGGGCAGGATGGAGAGAACCCCAGCCTGAGGTACCCCACCATGTGCTGACTCACAGGCAGAAAGGAGAGGGCAAAACTGCTCTTTACAGTTTTGGAGATGAAGGAAGAGAAAGGGGATAGGTACATATCCTGGAGCAAGATAGATACCTCATCCTCCCTAGGGTCCACAAGAATTTGAGTCCACTGAAATCCAGAGCAACTGTAGTTCTGGGAATGATTCTCTTCTCCTGAGCTCGACATACCCCTCATCACAGAAAGAGGGATTTGAGGGAAACAGAAGTAAGGAAAGGTAATATCTAGGGCTGCACTAGCAGGTGTCACAAGCCTGGAATAAGCAGCACTAGGGCTTAAGATCTGGCAGTCAACAGTAGACCTGACAACCTCTGAAAAGAGATTTGAGGCAGAGGACCCATGTGCCCCAGCTTGATGGTTGTCTTATGGTCATTCACTCCACACTTCAGTAAAAGCATGGCTTGCATTCCTTGGTTGTTTAGCTCTCAGTCACCCATGAAGATGGGAAAATATTCCTTGAAAAATGTACCTGTGCTGTTATATACTTATTTTCAAATGTGAGACATAGACTCAAATACCTTCTAGATTTTTACATTGTGCAGAAGAAATGAAAGACAAGAGATTCCTGTGGATAAAGAGAATTTGTCACATCTATGCCATACCCGGCCATGACCACTCAAGTGCTGGTAACAAGGTTATGAGCGGGAAAGAGCATGGAAAGAGTTCTGTGTCCTTCATCAGATGCAGGTCACTAGCAAGAAGTTCAGTTATACAATACAAATTTAATTCAAACCTTATTAAACACACTGGATTTTTTTATGTCTACCATGTAAATTATGAACTCTGTGTCAGGTATCTTAGAAAACTGATTAATCCTTTCTTGCATTTCATATTACTCAAGTGAACTAGATATGAAATAGTATCTTGGGTGGTTTTAAGAGATACCTTTAGAAACACTGGGACAAATCTCACACCACTATTTTCAATACAAATGCATTTCAGGCTTCACTCAAATTCCTCTGAAGAAAAGAATACTCTTTTCTTCTGGATCAGATTCTTTCTCTGTGGGCAATATTTGTACTAATACCTTGTAAAACAAAGTATTTCTAAGCTTTGCCTACATACGAATGAAGAAAAGAGGGATGCATCAATTTTCGAGGCATATTTACCACAGATACAAAAGACTTGAATATTGACCCTAAAGGTCTTGAAGCTGTAAATGTCAAGAAAATACATTTAACAGCAATTAACATAGAAGTGATTCCTTCTTATCTCCTTTTTCTGGATTTGCTTCCTTTATTAGGTTATTATCTCAATTCTGAAGAAGCTGGCTTTCCCTCCCAGAATGCTTTTTTTTAAGCACAGGTAGGAACAAAAAATTGCCAAACTCATTTACAAGCAAGTTAGTCACTAATCCAAGGCAAATGTGGAGTGCCATGCAGAAAAAAATATCAGGTTTCAATGTATCAATACAAATATACAGCTACAGAGACCTGTGGCGCTGCTCATCACTTTAATGAGGAGGCACTTAGGTGGCTTTTATGCCCTCTGACCTGGATATTCACCCTCTTCCTAGTCTCCCCTACATGTCGTGTTCTGGTCATTAGAGATGCTGAAGGATTTCTCTAATTGCTGAGAGTAATTTCCTCACCTACCAAGCCACCTTGGCCCACAGAGGTACCATGGCAGTGGTCAAACTGATTTTTCTCAGTACCAAGTGTCTCCCCAAGCTGGGGATCATTTGGAGGCCAATTAATCTGATGTTAGGGCTGCTTTGTGTGGATGATACATTGGTGAGCTGGGGGAGTGTTTGTACAAGAGTATTTGGACTCCTTCCAGTGGTGTGAGATTTCTTGGGCATGGTGACCTGGTACCGGCAACAAGGTGCCTTACTGAGCCAAGATTGCAGGAGCTGGTAAAACAAGGGTATTACCTGCTAAAGCTTAAAGGACCTCTCTCTTCACCTTCTCATAAATAAAACCCTGAGGGAAAAAAAATTAAAATGAGCAACTAATTTTCTTGTTTTCTAATACCACAGAAACTGACACCTTTGAAAGTTTTTGTTGTCTTTTTTTTCCCCCCCACAAATTAACAAAATAAAAAAGACTCCAGAATATTCTGAATTATATACAAATGCACAAATGTTTGCTTAGAAAAGAATTCAGGTCCAAAGGGAGATAGAAAAAAAAACCAAAACAAAACAAACTAAAAAAACTGATAGTGGAGACTGAAGCCAAGGTACACCTCCCAGACTAGCACTCCCTGACAACTAACAGCATTTGGATGAGCAGTAATTTAAGTCATATTTTTATAAACAACACAGACTTAAAGGCTTTAGAAAGACTTCAACATCATTAAGGAGAGCTACTAAAACAATTGCACAGAATTCCCTTTGATGGTTCCAGATACTTTTATTTGCCAATGTCAAATACTTACTAGTGATCACTCTATAGCTGCTTTGACTCTGCTTTAAAGAAAGTGACTGTATAAAAACCATATATGCTACCAAGAGGAGGAGTGAGAAATTTTACCTGGTAAGGACAACACCTTCTAACAAAAATAGAAACCTATATTTAGGTTCTGTTACTTCATGCCTGGTTAATCTGGAGAGCATGTCCGGGAGAGCAACTGGTGTTAACCAGTCTGAGAGTGTGATGCCTGCAGCAATACAAACTTGTTAATCTTAAGTTTAAAATAGATCTTCACAAGCAATTCAAGTTAACTATATCTGATCCAACTAGTTTTATCTTAGACTAGTCACTTCATTCATTTCCTCTCTTTTGGTGCTGGGAAAATTTGATATAATGTCTTGATCATTATGTTGCCTGCACTGAATTGTAGATGCAGGAAATTTGTGGCCTTTCCAAACATAAAGCTTAATCTCAATGGAGTTAATTGAAACATCAGACACCTAAATATGAAGATCATTCAGGCACAGTTATGCGAGTTTCAGTGGCCCTTGCTGTTGTAATCATAAATTAGCTATGGTCCTAATTAAAAAAAAAAAAAAAATCCACTTAGGAAGTTTAGGAAGAAATTCACTTTCTTCTATCTTGAGCTACACTACACACCACAAAAGGTCTTAAAACTGATGAAGATGATAAACTTTACCACTTTCAGGAAAAAGCCTTCAAGAAATTATGGTGAGTATCTGCTGCTTCCAATGCTTTAGGGATCTGTGTGCATGTGAGTTTTGGAAAGTCATACAGTGTGTTCACAGGTGCCTAGACATAGACTTTGGATCCAGATATAAATCTCTAAACTGTATTGACTTTATCAGGCGATCTGACTAAACAATATGTATTATTCTCTTGCCAAACTTTCCTCCTCTTAGGAGAAAGATCCACTTAAAAAGCCCAGCTGTGAAGTGTTACATTTTACTTGTTTTCTAGCATTTTTTTAACAACTCTGTTTCAAGGAACAGAAAATCACATTGGACTTTCACCTAGTTCAGTGCAAAGATCATGCTTTAACTCAGGCTGCTCCGTGGGGGTGGGATTTCCTTGGCCATGTCTTCAACATGCCAGTTCCAGATACTTTCTGGTTGCCAACAGTTTAGGAGCACTCTACTGCTGTTTGCTTGTGCTTTACTGTCTCTTAATGATATGGAGAGAGAGAAGATCATGAATTGCAATTACCGGTGTTCCCCCCATGAAGAAGCGACCATGAGGAAAGCTTCCGCCAACTTTGTTGCCTAAAGAATCCAGCCTGCCCACTGTGCCTCCTGTGAAATCAAAGCCTCCTCCCACTTTCTTGAATTGTATCTGCTTTGTACATTGGTTTTAAGAACAAATGACCTTGAAGCTGTATGTGTAGCAAAAGGGAAGAGTATGAGTCCTGTGTAAGAAACTGGAGAAGTATTACGGCTTTTATATCAGCATCAACAAGGCAGACATGCATATGTGTATTGTGAGCTAAAAAAAGTCCTGCCCTGGCATCCAAGGAAGGTGCACCTTGCAGTATTTAAAAATACATCTTCACGTTACTAGAAACTTTAATTATAAAGATCAAAGTTTATTCCCACTCTAGGAACTTGGCTTGTCAATGGAAAATGTATGGTGAAAGAGACTGTTCTAAGTCTTTAGAAACAGTACTGGAAAGGGTCACCGAAGTTAAGTTAGCAAACTTTTCTGAAAGATAAAGACTCAGTGTTTCAGAATCTGAAGAGCAGCCATGTGAAACACTCCTAATTCCTCCACTTACCCTAGAGAATATCACAGAGAAGAGGAAAAGTGTCACCCCAAAAGGCATATAGGATATTCATGAAATAAAGGGAACAATAAAATTTGGCAAATCAGAATGGCATAAGAATGGAAAATCAGAAAAAGCCCACTCTAAAGTATGTGAGGCACCCATAGTGCAAGATTTTGGTCAGTCAAGCATATGCTACATTACGTAAATGCAGGACTTGAATGGAGCTCAGAACAAATATTTACTTTCTGGTGCGTCTCTCTTTTAGTCATCAGAATGACTTCAAGAGAAGCTACTGGAGCTGTCTGTATCAGAATAGTCCATCTTATGTATGGCTGGATAGAGTCACCCCCCATACAGGAGATGGAGGGAGAACAATAATCCTTTCTTGGATTCTCCTTCTGGTCTAACTCAGGCTCTCTCAGGCTGCAGTGATGCTGGTGATAAAACTCACAAGTTCTACTGTTTCTCAGTTGGTTTATTAATTTTTTTTGTGGCTTTCTGGGATATTTTCCTCTGTCCATTCTGGCCACAGATTCATATATTGTTTCAGGCTGTTTTGCACTAATTTTGAGAGTACAGCTTTTATCTGTCACTTTTGCCTTTTACAAGCTTTTCCATGGCACAGCAACATGGCACACTCCAGGCTGTGGGAAGAGCTGGGACGTGGTGAGAAGCAGAGGGACAGACATTGCAAAATAGTCTTTCTGAAACTGAGTGGCTAATACAGCCAGTGAGAACCTGCTGAAAAATTGTGGGAAACCACCGGCTATTATTCTCATTCCCAGCAAGTCTGGGATAGATTCACTGAAGACAAACTGGCATCTGAGAGCCAGCCCAAGCACCTGAATATCTAGGATTCCCATGCTTCATGGGAAGAGTCCTACTACAGCTAATGGTGGAACACAAAGAAAACCTGTGTAAAAATCCTCATGGTGGGACTGTGGAAGACAAGAGGCTTTCTGGATGTGTCTCTGCTTCTCACACAAATTGACGTGGGACTAGAAACCTGGAGCTGAGGTCAGTCTTGTGTTACATTTGGTGACACCAAGACAAAACCACCTCAACAAGTAAGTTTGTGCCCTGAAAGTAAAAAAAAAAAAAAAAAAAAAAAATTGAAGTATGAATTACATATTTTTCCTGTATGATCATCATTGTTTTGCTTAGTTGAAAGCTATTTAAATATAGGATGAATTTTTCCTTATTTACATTGCTTCCACCTGGTCAAACTGGCAGCCCTGCTGGTGGCCACAGCTAGTCCTTAGATAAGAAGAGAAAGCAAGATCCTCAAAATCTTTCCACGGAAGGTACTAAATACTCACATTCACTGACAAGAAATAATGCAGCAGGCTGGTCTGCACGGCACTTCTGCTGGCTCCCACAGCAGCAGCGCTGCACAGTGGGATTGGCCGTGCAATCCAGGTCGATCTCAATCAAAAAGTAACAAAGAACTTAGTGAGTTTGGAAAGAGGACTGTGAGGCTGAAGTTGTAAACTGATAACAGGTTGGACACACTGCACTGTTGTGTTGTGAAAGACTAATGTTTAGCTTCTGTTTGCTTTAACTTGCTAACATTTTCCATTTTCTGGCTGTTGTAAATGTCATTTCTTTCCACAATCATGAGGCGAGGCCCTGATCTTTGCTCAGAAAAGGGTCTAGCTTTTATATCAGACCTTCTAATCATAATTTTGCTGCAAACCTTGGACAATTTTGATAAGTGGTTATGTTATGAACTGTTGGAAGGAAAGCCTCTAATCTTGAACCTGAGTGCAGGCATGTAGAATGGATCGAATTTTGAAATAAAACAAAATAAATGCTATTTAATGTATCATTTACAAGGTTCCAAGAAGCTGCTGTGCTTATCAGATGCTGCAATGATTTCCAGGAGCTACTTAGAAGAAGCTGTCAATTCTCTTCAGAAGTAATATGCCTTAGAGACTTTAAAAAGAGATTCCTTACTAAATTTCTATTTTGAACTCATCTACAAAGTAAATTATTTAAATTTCTAAAGAACTTTTTTTTAATTGATCAGGGGGATGAAAAACAGTGTTCTAAAGTCTCCTTACGCAGTGAAATAGTCTATATTCCTGATAAAATCACACACATATTTTAATCTATGAATAAGGAAGAAGATAAAGACAGTGGAAATATGAAATGTAGAAAAAAGCTAAAAATAGAAGAATGCAAAAATCTATGAAAAAAGAGCTCATATAATCTGGGAGATAAACAGCATGTAGAAGAGTTATTCTCCCTTTGTATACAGGATTACCAGACGCTGACCTTCTGTGAGAGCTATGCATAAGAACAGACTTTACAGATGAAAAGGTATGGTATTTGTATGGAAAAAGTAAACAGAGTTACATTCCTGCTTTTGTAGACTTCTAGCTGCAGTAATAACTGATCACACATATTTTTTTCCATCCCAAGAACACACAATGGTGTGCAACAGCATGTAGTGACTGAAATTTTTATTACAATGTCACTTACGTCATTTTTGCTGAGCTAGTTTTGAGTTCAACACTGTTGGAAGATGAACCTGTTCACCTTATAATATTGTTTGCTTTATTTATTGTTTTTTTCCATATTACCCTTTGAGACTCTCACTGTGTAATTTTATGGCTTTGAAGTGTGGGTTGACCTATAACTGTAATAAAAGAATTTGGAATGAGATAACACAAGTTTTTCCATTACTTACAAAAGGTTGAAGCTACTTATTAAACAACTTCATATTCTGTAACTTTGCTAAAATGAATATTTTTAGCAACTGTTACATTGTGGTAGACCGTTGCAGTACACAGATTGTATGGGATAGGCTTGTGCTGTGAACCCAAACAAGAAAAGACTATGGTTTATGTTTTTAATTCAACCTTTATGAAGAACACTGCATTTCCTAGTTACAAATTAACAGTATGTGATCATCCTACATAACTACTCTGGGACACAGGTTGTGTTTCTCACAATTCATACACTTCTTAAAGAGCATTGAGTTCAGTTCAGATGATGCAAAGAAAACAGAGAGGAAGATTTGTCTCTCATTCCGTCCCAGGGGATTGACCCACCAAACCTTTCAACAAGGATCCCATCACATCTAATGTACCCCTAGGTTCCATGCCTTTGGCCACACAATCAGCTTTTCCCCCAAGCAGAATAGTGCCCTGTGGATGTGCCTGGGCTGCAGGGCAGGTGTGCCCCAGGGTGCTCCCCACAGCCCTGCTCCAGCACTCTCCAGGACAACAGGACCCGTGGGCGTACTATTTTTCCTTTCAGCTGTCAGCTCAAGTTTCTTTGCAAAAAAAACATGCCAGTGCTCAGGAAGTGAGGATTCTGGGAACAGGGACCACTGACACACGCCCAGCTCTCCTCCCACTGCAGAGTTAATGCTTGGCCAAAGCATGCATACTGCCCTGTAAACTACTCAGTCTGAATTCTCCAGGATGTAAAGTGAAAGGGTCCTAAATACTCAAAAGGAGCTCTAAAATCCTCCAAAGAGGCAGGAAAACCTTATAAATTAGGATCCTAAATTTCCAGCTGTCTTCCAGCAAAATGTCTCACAAGGTGGATCTCTGAAAGCTTTAGTAACTACGACCACAAATAGTAGCACTAACGTCCCAGATAAGTACTTGCTAGACAATTAAACTCTGCTGAATTTGCTCGGAATTTCATGCAAATGTACACTATCCAACCAGTGGAACAGGAGGAAAATCCAAACAAAAAGAAAATAAAAGCCCAGTCTGTCACATAGCAACAAAAGCCACTAAACATCCCACTGAAACCCACTGAAGATCAAGGATTAACACTGATGTTAGTAAGCACTGGATCAGGCTCTCATAGATAGCACAGTTATCTGCAGCCTAACCCCAATCAGACTGTGCCACAGAGAAAACTCAAGGCAACAGCTGAAGGTCTCCTTGTGGCAGGAGTAGCGTTGACCATAGCAGTAACTACACCTCACAGGCCACCGGGGTAAAGGGATTGTGGGATTGTGGCAGGGGGCAAGAGGAGCTGCTTTTCCTGGCATGAGTTAGGTCATCTCTAAGGTTCTTTTAAATCTCATAGCTAGCCAGGTACTTAGCAGCAAAATGCAAGACAATACAAAGTTAGGCATTATCTTGGGAAAGCTGAGGGTAAATGCAAGAATGCCGCATGATTTCACTTGTTTTCTGCTTGGCTATAGTTGGTCTATAGTACTGAACAGATCATCAGACAGATCCCATCAACATCAGGTGCTATTTCTGGTGATACTGATACACTGACCATCCAGTACAACTTTTCATGCATGAACATGGTGTTGTATTTCTTCAAACAAAAAAAAGCTGTTTCCCCATGCCTGGAGCCACAGGCTATCATGCTCCCAGCTCTTGGGAATGGCTGGGTTGGAGTCAGGTCAGTGCTACCTGTGAGGTCTGTGCTGAGCATCCATTTAGTTTTGAAGGGAGAGAGCTGCAAAACAAAGAATGAAATATCTGATGTCTCTCAGGATCTTACAGGGTGGGAAGACATGGCAAAGCATGGTTGCATAGAGTATTGGCCTTCCAATGCTAACAAAACTATCGTTGAGCATTGCCTTGTCATTATGCTTCTTCTTGGAAAGCTACAGATGAGACTGTAAAGATATAAAGTAGATTAGAAAGGGATGAATTAGGCCCTAGCTTCACCTGTCAGAAGGTTAAGGCTTGGATTAGGCTGCAATCTGAATTCACAAGTGACTCATCAATTTGCAGTTTCTCTTAAAATATATTTTAAGTCCTCAAAATTATTTTGGACAACTCAGTCTTGTACATGAAAAATATATTCCTGTCTCTACATAATACTGTCTGTAAAAACCAGCAAAGGCTCATGTACTCCCCTATTTACATAATATATTTCCTGTGCCAATAGTGGTTTACCATAATGACTGTATAATCCAAGGGCAGCTTAACATAGAGAGTACATTTCAATGCTGCATTTTCTTTTTCATTTTTAAAGAATACAAATACTGATTGAAATGTAGATAAAGAAAAAGTAAGCAATAAACTATTCTGTAGTATTAGCCAAATAATCTGAAAAGACATGTTCCCCCACCCACCCATGTTTCCCCACCATACTTGGTGGTAGTTGCACACACCTCAAGCTGCACTCTAGAGCCCAACACTACCTCGGCAAATTCTGCCACAGTCCAAACCAGATACCAACACTGTTCCTACTTCCCTGTCTGGCTTATGTGTCAGGAGTAAGCTTGGGGATCTTATTTCAGTACCCGGATCAAAGATTTAAAAGAAAAATATCTTCCAAGGTTTTGGTTCCAAGGATCACTTTATAAAGCCCTAGCCCTTATCTATCATCTGGTTAGTACATCTGTCCCCATTAAGACTTCCAATAGCAGGATATGCTATGCTATGCTATGCTATGCTATGCTATGCTATGCTATGCTATGCTATGCTATGCTATGCTATGCTATGCTCTGTATAGGTACAGGTACAGGTGCTTTCCCCTTTTCAGAATTAACATAATCTTCATACTTTTTCTCTTATGAAAGACTTTCAGATATTTTTCAGATATGTATTTTAATGTAAGAGTGTAGAAGAGCAAGAAAGACCTTCTCTGTATCATGAAAAAGTTATAATTAAAAGCTCTGAGATCAGTTGCTTCAAAATGCTTCTTAGTCTTATGGTTCCATATGGAAAAGCTGGCAGCTTCAGCCAAAGACCAGGATTTCCTTCTACATCCCTCAGGAATGGCTGCGCTGCTAATAGTCACTAAGGATCTAATAGGAAAAAAGAAAATCATAAGGCAAATCCAGCCACAACTCAGGATTAAACAAGAATGTGCCCTTTCAAAAGAGAGATGACAAATGAGTCCCTGCTTTTGATATAACTTCTGATGATGAGTGAGAATAGCTAAGTAAGCAACGTCTGTGGTCCTGGTGGAGTTTTTGTGTCATTCGTGTTGGACATGTTCATTTGAAAGTTCTTACATTTGCATCTCTTTTGATCTCTGCTCAACAAAATCAAGTTTGTTTAAGCATCACATGATGCTTAAATTTTTTGTGTTTTCTGACAGAGAATTACTTGCCCTGTTATTTATTTGGGGATATTCTAAGTTATACTTGGTGTGTTTGATTTCCACACATCTTGAGAAACCCTTGGGCTATTATTTTTAGGTGCTTTCCTGAGAGTTAAGAGAAAAATCCGGTAGTTGGAGTTAAGAAGTCACAGAAAAGTCACATACAAAAAAGCTATTAATGAAAAGCATTTGAACAACAAAAGTTTCCAAAGAAAATCATCATCACTCAGATACTGAGTCAAATTCCTAGCTGGCTTCAGTGTAACTTTTCTGATTTCTGCCAAATACGGATCTGGCACATATAGCTCTTGTAAATATGAACGACAAGGCTTGGGCTTCTCAGTAAAGTAATTCATTAATCAATGTGTATATCTGCTTATCAACACACATATAATTTCTGAAAATGAGAAAAATTTTGTCCTTGCATAAAGTCCTCTAGAATCATTGGGAAAATTTGCATGGACTTCATTGGGTTATGGATCACATCCTGTATACATCTACATCTTTAAATCTTTCTCAGTGCTTCCTTTTTCAATGGAAATTAATAGCTTCTTGAATTGAAATGACCAGTTTCTGATTTAGTTTTGCATAAGCAGAGTCCAGTGGGATTAAATATGAATGCTGGCTTGGTTATTCATTAATCATAAAAATATGGTGTGCAGTTAGTTATGTAAGTGATTATTTTTGCACGGAAATGTCTGCTACTTTTATGCCTGTGCAGAAAGATCATGTCAAGTGCAGCAGAGAACTTAGAAGCCCATTCACCTTGATATACTGTTTTATAAAGAACACACAAAGATGCATAAATGCTCTGGAGCCAATACTGATTTTGTAGATGTTAGCATAATGAGAGGTTAATGTGTCCAAGCATCTGCATTCAATTGTACAGTTATGGGGAGAAGCAGCAAAAGTTCATGTGAGACTTATTTTAAATCCTCCTGGCCACATATGACCTATGTAAAATATTTTATTCTGAGAACTTTTTAAAATGTAAACATTGCAGCTCCTATTCGTTTAAAAGTCTGATCAGTCAGATGAACAAGGTTGAGCCGGCCCCAAACAATGCTAAATTCTTTGCTCCCATTCAGCTACAGTCTTTTGGGTCAGGGAAAAGGGACAATAACAAGATGTGATGTCCCATTGGAAAATGGTAAGCAGCAAGGAGCAAATCAACATCAGATGCAAGACAGAGGTCTGTTGAAACAGGTTCAGTACTTGGTTTCTTTTCCTGCAGGCTTGCTGGAAGCTGAAATTCTGCACTGGACAGGGTAATTCAATACACTTGGCGTATAAGAAGTTGCCTCACTGGCACAGACATCTTCTATCTAAAAATGAAGGAAATGCTAGTTCCACCTTTGTCTCCTTCCAGTGTCCTTGCGTCACTGGCACCCCATTGTCTTTTCAAAGTACAAAGAATAATCCCAGGCTTGATTCACTGTGCTTCCATTTGTCAGAGCTCTGCCATGTCCTTGCTCCTTATAAAAATAAGCCTCATGAATTCTCACTTTTTCTGGTCATTATTGCTACTTTATGGAAATGTGTTAGTTTCAGATTTTTATTTTCAAGAAAATACTTTGGCAGATTACAAAAGTTTCATGATATGGCTCCCACTGAAGTCTCCTTCTCTGAGAAAGCCATACCTGGAGCTTCCTAGATGGGAAATTGGCCCAGTCATTACTTTTTATTTCTTTTTAACATGGTGAAACACAGAGCCTGATTGTAAGGAAATATTAAAATTTCTTCAGCCCTTTTGCAAGTATAATGGGTGTTTGTGTTTGGTAAAACTAGTCTAAATATTTTTCAGTAATACAAATATTTAAAACTGAAGAGATTAATAATCAGTTTCTTGTGCCTTTTCTCTTAGCTGCTGCTTTGTTCAGTAGCTAAAAAAAACACCAACTAACCTGGTGCATCTCTTGAAGAACTCATAGTCAAACAGCAGTGCCAGAAGGAGAGAAGGCTGCACATAACGGGTGGAGAAACAGGAGAATGGAAAGATGGAAGGAATCAAGTATAAGGTCTCATGATTACTTAATCACTATGTCCACATCTTGTTCCATAATGCATACAAGATTTCAGCCACCCAATCTACTGAAATCCCTCTCACTACTTGTCAGCCTTTAACTAACATCCCCCTCTCATCCTGATGGGTTATCCCCCCCATTGGCATTTTGCTGTCTTCTGCATTATCCTGTTATTTTTTTATTCTCGTGGTATTTGTGAGTCTTAACATACTATTGTCCTACTGTTAGTCATGTCGATCACTTAACACATGGAGATTTCTGGGTTTCCCAGCTGTTTGCATCTCCCATCTTTACTGTACTACCTACCGCAGCTGGCAATGTCCTGTCAGCCAGTCATCTTGACCATCAAACCATCGTAATTCAGTGTAGTATTTGGAAAATACTACTGGAAGGAGAAATGCAGTTTCAGTGCTTCAGACTATCCAGGTAGCCCTAATAACTAAAACTAGTCATCCCAAGAGGGACTTAGTCAACACTACCAGCACAGCACTGTGTTCCCCCACTGCAAAAGGAAGATTTTTTTAAGCTGCTCTGTCCCCTTCCTCCAACTCACTGCTTATAAGGAGAGCAAGTCTCTAAAGCAGGTCTATCAAAAAAAAAGCTCTTGCTCAGTCAGAGCAGATTGTGATAGTGCCCCTCATGCCTCTGCACTGTTTCTATGCTGTCTCAATACGGATATATCAATATCCCACTAAATCTCAGAAGGAATATCAGGAAAAGGGTTGCATATTTTCAGAGACCAGCTCTGTGCAAAGCTGTCTGCAGGTCTGGATTGGGGATGGAACTGTGAAAAACGGGTTTCTTGCACCCCTCATCGTGCCCCAAGCGGTTTTTTTTGTTTGTTTTTTTGGGTTTTTTTTTGTTTTTTTCTTGTACCGGGGCATCCTGAGGTGCTGCAAGCCACGCTTCAAAATTCAGGATCCTCTTCCACATGGAAATCCCACGGCTAAACTGGGAGGCTGTGCTTCCCCTCTGTCCCCACGTCTCATAGGCATGCCCTCCATTGCAAGGGATGCGCAGCAACTCCTGAGTGGGCCATTCAGCGTTGCTCTCTCTGCTCGGGGCTCCCCGCTCGGCACCCACACACCTCTCCCACGTCGAGGGGAGTCGGTTCCCGAGGGCTCCGCCGCCGGGCCGGCTCCAGCCTCGGTGCCGCCGCCGGGAGACCCCGGCCCCCCCGCGCAGGGCGAGGAGGGCGCGCCGGGGCCCGCGGAGAGGGAGGGCAGCGCCGGGGGGAGTGGCCCGGCCGGGACGGCCTCATAAATAGCCCTCGGCGGGGCGGCGGCGGGAGGAACCGCTCGGTCCTGCCCGCGGCCGGGGCCGAGGAGGAAGGAGTGGGGGCCGCTCCGTCCCCGCAGCCCGGACCGCTCAGCAGGGAGCGGCCGGAGCGGCTCCTGCCCGAGAAAGGGGGGCCGCGGGCAGCGGGGCGGGGGGGGGGGGGGGGGGGGGGGGGCCGCGCTGCGGGCAGCCGCCTCCAATCCCGCCAGCTGCGGCCCCGGGAATGGCCCTGCCCGGCTGTGCCCGCCCCGAGCTCTCCTTGGGGCGGCGGCTGCAGCCCGGACACCGGCCTTGCCGCGGGGGGGCTCGGGGAGCGGCCGTGTGGGAGCGACCATCTCCCGAGGCGGGACGCCGGTAGCGAGGGAGGCAGCAGCACAGCGGGCCCGGGCCCGCGGGTTCGGTTCACCCAGCCCTCGGTGGAGCCATCCCCCTCGCACGCCCACGGCGGCGGGGGACGGGCAGCGCTGTGCCCCAAGGGGCTGCACCGAGCCGCGGGGTGCTCCCCGCCGCGGGGCCCGGCGCACGCACTCGGGGATGAGCGAGCAGCGGTTCCGCCGGGGGCGGGCAGCTCCCGTTCGCCCGGGGCGCGCTGGGTCGCTGCGCTGTGTAGAGTCGGGGCGCAGCGAGTCCCGGCAGTCCTGCAGTGCAGGGGAGGGTGTCATGGCCTCTGCGGTGCCACCAGGCTCCCGGTGCTCCCGCTGTGCAGGCAGGATGCAGGCAGGGTGCCTCGCTGCTCCCGATTACCATCTTGTTTGGAGCCGAGGCAGCGGCTGTAATCTGATGCTCTCAAAGTTGGTGTTTACAAGGGACATGGCAGCCATCAGAGGCTCTTCTTGTTCTCCTGGTGAAAGCATATTCCTGTCTCTGCCGCGTGTGGCTGCTCCGTGTGCCAAGCACTGCCCGGGTCACGCTCAGCATCCTGCAGAGACACCTTAGAGGGTCAGAGCCTCCGGAGCTGCTGTGCTGTCCGGCCGGTGGGGTCGGGACCCCCGCACTGGGGGCTTTGGTGGGGCAGTGGGCTCAGACCCTCTGGTGCAGTCGGCGCTCGGGGCCAGCCTGCTCTGGGTGCCTGCAATGGCCGTGGGCCGTCAGCAGCCCACCTGCTGGACAGGGGGTGCTGGGGGGAGGGCGAGCCGGCTGCCCGCGGGACTCATCAGCTCCCTGATGACAAATCCTTTCACTCTCGAGCAAGCAGAGCGGGACAGAGTCCAGCCCGAGGCTTCCCAATGCCACTCCAGCCCTGCAACCACCGTGTCCTAGCTGGGAGCCCACAGGGCACCCATCTCCCCAGCTGGGGGGTGGTCTGGCGAGATGCCCCTCACCTGAGCACCTCCCCCAAGCTTCCCCCACAACCCGAGCACCCGCAGCCCCGCCCGACGCGGCTCATCTCCAGGGCCAGGAAACGCCGCTGGCATCTGTGCCCTCATCTTTTCACCGGGGCTGCAAATCGCATCGGTCGCGGCACTCAGAGCCCGGTTCCAGCGCGGGTGCTCCAGCAGGGTCCGGGAGCTTTGGCACGGCTCCCACAGCACAGCGTGACACGGGACTGTGCCTGACGAACAGATGGCACCAGTGCAGCCACAGCCAGGTTTGGTGGCAGGGGAGAACCTGCTGCCCTGCGGCCGGGCTGCTGGGGGAGCGGGGACCTGTGCTCCAGCCCTGGGGAGGGCCCCGGGGATGCTGTTTGCAGAACGCTGGCTCCAAGGGCAGGCTCTGCTCCAGGCAGGTCTGAGAGAGCCGTGCAGGATCAGCAGCAATAAAAGCTCCATGAGCCCTTTGTGCTGTGCCACGTCTGGGCAGCACTGCCTGTCACAGGGCAAGCAGAGTCCCTGTTTGGGGGTTTTGTGTCCCCAGTCCATGGGGGTCCTGCTGGGAGGAGAACACAGGTCAAAGCCAAACCATCTTCAGTGGGGCAAGTGCTGATGGGGGCTTGTGGGCGGGTGTGGGGGCTGCAGATACCTGGGCCAAGGCAGGAGGTTATAAGGCAGGTTGGAATCCAGGGCACGTCATGGCAGGGAACAGCCTTGGAGAGGGGATGAGGCTGGAGCTGGAGCACGCTGAGCTTGGAGGCCACAGTGAGCGAGCTGCGGTTATTCACGGCGACATTATTACAGCCACCCATTTCCAACACCCTCGGCAAGGCAGGAGCACAATGTGCTCCAAGGAAATGTGATTGTGGGTCCTGCCCCTTGGCCCGGTGCTCGCTGCACTGTGCAGATGGAGCTGGCAGCGCCTCGGCTCCGCTGCCTGGAGGGAGAGCGAGATGGCGGAGGGGAGGCAGGAGCCGTCCTCACAGGCTCGGGCAGAGCTCTGCGGGAGGGGGACAGCGCCGGAGCCACGGGGGACGGAGATAGCGGCAGGGAGAGGCTGCGGTGGCCACTCTCCCGAACGATCCCTGCCCCAGCCGGGAGTGCTTTCTCCTTCTTCCTGGAGCGGAAGGAATGATGGGCGTCACCTGCACGGGCTGGATGTGTCACCTGCCAGCTGCTATGGTTGCCAGCGCTGGGCTTGCATCTCTGTGTCCCACAACTGTCCAGGGCTGGCCTGGCTTTCCCCTCCGATCTCTCTGCTCCTGGCTCAGAGGTTGGTTTCTAGGCAGAGCCTTAAAAACCACATGCATACAAGTACTAAAAAAAGCATAATTTTATTCAATAACTGCATTGTGTGCTCAGAATTCGCTATATGTGAGATGGAGCAAGTAGAAAAACTGGTGGAAAGGTAGGTGCTCCTCCTCTCCTTCACCTGCTGTGACAGTGCTCTCTCGAACTGCTCCGCAGCCCGGGGAGGGGGGCTCTGGCTCCCCCCCAAGTCCCACCCCATGCAGCCGGGCCAGCACGTTGGGCTGAGACCGGGTTTCTCTGCACCCAGGGGGGCTCCAGAGAGTCCAGCATCCCGTGCTCCTGCTGCCTCCCCGGAACCTGGCCCCGCTGAGGCCACCTGCAGTGGGACAGGCACCCTCCGGCACCCCCCCGGGTGTGGGGGGCTCGGGGGGTGGGCTAACATCGATAAATGCATGAATACAGCTAATTCCTCGGTAGGGGAAGCTGAAAGTCCCAGCCTGCCTGGCTGGGAGGTGCCCCCCAGAGAGGTGACGGGTCTTCTCGTTATTGTTATGATTATTTTTAATCTGCTCTTATCAAAGCCAGCCCGAGTGAAGAACTGCCTGACCCTGCACAGCACAGGGCGTGCGGGGCGGGACGGGAGCTCGCTCCAGGACCAGCCGCGGGTGACAGAACGGAACAGGGACACTTGGGTTCAGTTCAGTTTCGTTGCTTTTGAATAAATCCGGGGGCTCCTGCCCCCACCCGGAGCTGAGCAAGCGTGGGGGGCTCTGCCGGAGGCGATGGGTGGGCTGGGGCTGCCGCAGAGGCAGCCCAGGGGGGACTGGGGTGGGATGGTCCAGCCGGGCGGTATCTGGGGGGTGACACAAAGTGTGGCTCCGGGGCTCCCGGCTGGGAAAGCGCTTGTGGGAACTGCGGGGGAGATGGTGTTGCTAGGGGCGGGAGGGGGGGTCGAGGTCGGGGGGCTGTCTGCCGGGCGGGGAGGGAGGGTCCACGGGGCCAGGAGGCGGATTGGGGCTGAGGAAGGGATGAGGGGGAGGAATGCGTCGAGGAAAGGGGACAGGGTAGGGAGGGAGGGAGGGAGGGATGCCCGGGGACTGAGGATGCAGGGAGATATCCTGGAGGAGGGCGGGCAGGATGCCCCGGGGAGAGAGGGCGGGGGATGAGACCGATGGATGCGGGAGCGAAGCCCGGAGAATGGAGGGCGCGGGGCGGGGTGTCCGGAGGGTGGGACCGGGTGGGTGCGGGGAGCGCGGGGGGAGCGCGGGCCCCTGCGCGGTGCTCTGGCGCCCTCTGCTGCCCCGCTCCGCGCACCGCAACGGGGGCGGGGCG
>VZUI01053787.1:0-27584 GCA_013401135.1 Cettia cetti
TCTTTTCTGGCCTGGCATCCTACAACTCAAACTTAGCTTTTAATTCAATTTCATTCCCAGGCCTTACACTCTTATACTCTTCTACTGGGCAATCACATTTGTAGGGCCTTACTGCCTCATCCTCCCCAACAGACCTGGAGAATGCTTCCTTGCCTAATTGCTGCCAAGAGTAGCTGCTATTGATGAAGCCCACTTTGTTCAGGAACTCTAGTAACACTGACATTACTAAAGCCAGCCTGCATGTAGTCTTAGATATGATCTTGCAGACACCTCTGTGACAGATCCTTCTTTCAAGAATTAAAAACTCTGAAACAGTCACATAGAATATTCAGGTAGAACAACTTCAGTGTGTCTAGAACTGTATTATGGACCCTGCTGTATTTTGCATTATATTCTCCTTTGTTTTCTGTTGTTACCTTTTAATGTACTGTGAGTAGTAGCAGTGAGTTCCAAAGCATTTTGAGAATAGACTCAGATTATTCTAGCCAGCATAGACAAGTTAAGGAATATAAATACTGGAAGAAGCCTTTGTTCAAAAAGTCACAACAGGAGGTCCGAAAGACAGGGAAATATAAAGGAGAGGGAAAGGAGAATAGTAAATTCAGACATGTTTGCATAAATTCAACAACAAAAGCAAAATGTTCTTTCCGCAGCCATCTAAAGTGATTTTCAGGTACATCAAAAACAATTATAATGCAATGAAGCCAGTTGAAATAATGAGTCATGTACCTTCCCTTTGTAACATGTTCTAAAGTGGGCAGATGTATTGTGTCATTGTCATGCAATCATCTCGGCTTTTGTTTCATTTTCAGCATTAATTTCATTAAGTGATACCCTCCAGTATAGTGTTCCAGGCATAATGAGATGTGAGGACAGGGTAGCAGTTTTAACAAAATGTGACACTTCTGCAGGCTGCTCAGCAGAACTTGCTCGGTGAAGACGCTTACCAGTACCCTCTTCTAATAGAGTGTGTCACATTCCTGACAAATCAAGGATGCATTCTGTTGGAAAAGAAGCGTTTGAGTGCTGGAATGTCGTACATCTTATGACAGGGCAACTCTGTGGGCGATGTGATTGCTTTCATTTACCAAGTCCCTTGTCTCAAACTGACCTTCAAGTTCTTCAACATGTTAGTTCAGTTCCAGTACATTTTTAGAAGCATTTGTTTGTCATTGTAGGTAGAATGGTGCCTATTGTCAAGCATTCACCCTTTTATTAAATGCAGTCAAGAATTTTTGTAATTTTTATTTATGTCAAACCTGTCATAAATACTAGTAGGCTTGGAACTTTGCTTTTCTGACTGGAAAG
Organism: Cettia cetti; assembly: GCA_013401135.1. NCBI lineage: Eukaryota > Metazoa > Chordata > Aves > Passeriformes > Sylviidae > Cettia > Cettia cetti. Next base: position 1,309 of record VZUI01053787.1, read on the forward strand.
GCACTATATTTACAAAAAAGTTCATTTGGAAATACATATCTTGTTTTGTTATTAGTTCTAAACTAGTGAAGATATCTGAATATATCAATGTTGCACAGTTTGAAAAAGAAGTTAGCCCAACAAAGTCATGCTGTTTTCTCAGTTGTCGAAAGCTGCTAAAAGCTGAGATACAGAGCTGTGGGTTGGCCTGCTATAGAGATTAGAAACTACATTGTGAAGTTACAATTCTATATAAAATGAAGATAAATATATCTTAAGATCTGGAATTTTGGTTCAAAGCAATCATTAATTTGAATTAAACAAATGTGGAGGATGCACTTTGTTTTTAGTGCATAATTCACTGGGATTCTTCTTCTTCTCAAACTGTTGAAGAAAAAAATTAAAAATGCAAAATTTTTCTTTCCAAGGAATGGAAAGAAAAAAATTAACAAATTCTTCATATTTTGTTTATGCTTTTCATATTTTCTCTAGCTCTGAGGAACTACAATGCTGGTTTCTGCAATTATATTATTCTTCTGAGTGCTATTGTGAGGATACTCTTCTAACTTTCTGATTGCACTGGCAGATGTTTTGCTGATTCAGTACACGTGTGTCCATATCTGTATTTGAGACATATATATCCAAGAAAAGGTCTGTTTAAAATTGAGGTTAGATAAATCCTTAAAAAGATATGCTACTAGAAACAAAGTAGCTTTAAGGATAAAATTAAAAAAAGTTTCTACATTTAATGTCATATTTGTGTTTCGTTCTACTTTGCTATGGCTGAAATATGAATATTGGTGTCAGGCAGACTTGATTTGTATCAAGCACTGATGTAAGCATAAAATATTTTTTTAAATTCATCCAATTTTAATTTCAGATACTCATAAGGAAAACATTTATGAACTGAGGATCAGAACACAAGCCACTAAGCACAAAAATGCCAGTTATTTGGTTTTGGGTGTTTTTACTTGATTTAGTGCCTTTTTTAATATTTCTTCCTATAAATAAAAAAGAAGGGTCCAATAGCTGATTTACTTGTGTATTCAAATTTTGTATTTAATAATATCAAATTATGGATAGATGTGAGATCTAAACTCAGAGCACCACTCTTCAGAAGCATTTAGCTTTTCTCCTTATTTCCTGTTGATTTTTCCTCTTACTTTGTAAAGAATAATGATGTGTGATGTTAAAGTTTCCATTTGCATGTCCTTCCCATCAAAACCTGGGATCAATATTATGAAGTATTTAAAACCAATCAAACAGCTGAAACATTTTTGTAACTTGATCAGAATAGGAGTAGGTAATCTTTATGCAAATTTCCTTGTTTATTTAGCATTACGCTTAAGGAGAGTTGCGCTTTACACTTGGTTTCTGAGAAGGAGCAAACAAAAATCAAAAGTGGCACAGTTCAATGCGAAGATACGTTTACATATGTTCATAAAGTAATTTTGTTTTACAGAGTCTCAAAAAGCTGGATTCAATTTCCTGAATGTAGACTTACAGAGGTCTTTCAAGTACCCATCTGCTGCTCCTCTCCTTAAATGATTCTATCTCCACGCAACTATCTGGAAAAATATTAAAGCATCTATAATGACATTAGTCGCCTACTCTTAAAGAACCAAATTGGTTTTTTCTGAGTTGGAAATAAACACTGAATATATGAAAAATATGTCATAATGAAAATGCAAGAAATAAAAACATCTGTAAAGATTAATCGAAACATTCTGCTTCAGTGATTTCTAAAACATTTCTTCTCATTTTTGACTTTTATTTCTCACTTTATAAATTCATTTGTGTTTTGATATTAAAAGAATTTTTCTTCTGAAGACCAGAAAGTAGATTTTAAAAAGCTATCAAATTTTAAGAGTCATAAATTTATTTTTACCCTGAAAATTCAGTGACAATTTTACTAAGAGATTGTTTCAATAAATCATGACTTTCTAAATTGAAAAATTTCATGTGAGAGTTTGTGACTAATTCCATTTATGATATTTCTTTCAGATGTCACAATATACAGTACTCCTATAAAATGCAAAGAAGGAACTTCTATGTCATTGAGTTGGTATTTGCTATATTAACCTAGACATCAGCTGCTTCTCATAAATCTCAGTGTAATATGTGGGAAATATCCACTGGTAACATGACATTTTTTAATGGAATAGTTATTATTACTTAATTTTTTTATTATAAATAGAAAATCATTTTTTGTTTGTTTTTCTCTAAAGACAGATGCTTTCTTCCTGGCTCCTGCAATGCTTTTCTAACTACTATGGGGAGAGGAACACCCTGGAACACTACTTCTGAAGGTAATTTTTTTCTTTTTGTATTTGCCTTCTGTAGTCTCTATAAAAAGTTGTTTGATCTTTCCTGACAGGAAATAATTTCTTTCAGTGTGCCAGGAAGTGAGTCATTGAAATAAATCTGTGTGTTCTCAGAACACATCAATTTCAGAACACAAAATTGTCACAGTTCCTTTGGAAGTATTAGTGTTTCAAGATTTGGGTTAAAGATTATCTTGCTTTCTATCCTTTCTTTTGCACTAGCTGGAGGGGGAAAAAGTAAATTGTGGAGCCCAGCCTTACTATGGTTGTAACTTTCTCTCCAAAATATCTCAAAGCTGAGCTATATGATTACTTACTCCATGTACAAGAGTGTTCTAAGCTCCTGAATAGAGCATTGTAAGTTCTCTGTGAGGAGCTCTTCCCAGTTACAAATCCAGTGACATTCTAAGTGGTCATATATATTTAGCAAAACTCCACTGTCTCCTGCTGTTTTTCACACGGAAACCAAACATGCAGACAGAGAAGGAGGCACAGGACTTATTGTACCTGGGACCTAAATATCTTTGATAAACCAGGTAAGGAAACACTATTCACCATTAGAAACACTTTCTTTTGTTACAACAGCAGCAGAATTTCTAATTATCTATCAGATATTTTGCATTTTTCAAACCTTTATACTGCAATATTATTTTTTTCATTTTTCAGACATAGGTCTGCAGTAAAGAAGAGAAAAATGGCTCCTTCCAGAGAGTTGTACCTGCTGTGGCAATCTGTCTCCTTAATCATGTGCCTAAGGAAGCCATCGTCATTCCCTGAGTGCCTTGGTTTAGAGCACTTTGCTTCAATTCTTTTCCTTTTAGTCCTTTCTAAAATGAGATAGAGGTTTCTTCATGGGAATTGTTCCTACCTCACAGATGAAGCATGGACCCTTCTTGCTCCCAAGCCTCCCAAGAATATTCCTCAGTATCCTGAGTGCCCTATGCCTCCAATGCGACCAAGTAATCTTCCAAGTTTTAGAATTTGAATACTGCTTGGACTGTGTTTGGTTGTATCAGCACAGCCTCCAAGGCCTGGTGAGAGTGGAGGGACAATGACTGGCCAAGGGCCCTGGTAACTCCATGTGCTCCAGAAGGCTCTGCTTCGCCCTGAAGTGGATGAGAATGGTGGCAATCCCCTTAAGAGTATGCTGCTGAGGTACAGCTACCTCACAAAATGTTAGAGAAGGATGTGCCAGATGTTCAGAGTACTACATACCAAGCAGAGTCTGGAGGCAGGAAACAACTCATAGGAAGATATGAGGCACAGGAAACCTTCAGATATTACTTTGCCTCTGGTTTCTAACTTACGATGTTCTGTCCGTATGAAATAAGTAAACTTTATTTTCCAACGTGAAAAATGTGCAGAAGGAAAAACCTGGCAGTGGAGTTGCTATGAGACATAACATTTTTGATACCTGAAATACACTGAGATGTGTAATCAAACTAAATATTTTTGGCACTTAGATGAATAAAGTGCCGAAAAATCAAATATATAGACAGAAGACAAAGTCTATATGTAATGCCACTTTCTTGAAAATTAGGTCTATACATGAGTGCATGGATTAAAAAACTTAATTTACTTTAATGCATTATGCAGATTCTATATAAAATTTGATAAATTATTACATAGGTATGTACATTAAATGCAGCTCCTTAGAAAGTAAAAAATATGAAAGATATTTCTCCTGAATAGCTTCATTCTGGAGGTGAGAAGGTTCTTGAAATGAGCTGAGGTACTGACACATCTTCAGATGTCCAAATTGTAACTGGTGATTTTATTCCGAAAGTCCATTAGAAACGTAGCTTCTCAGATAAGGCTATCTTTCCTTATGTATATTTATTATTTTTTAGTTACCTATGGCATACAATGAACAGAATTTAATTGTCTTATGTTCTGATCATGTGTTACAAACTGATCTGAAAAGGCTCATTTACAGAACAAAGTGGAACTTTCTGAAATACTGGTTTCAGTTTTACAGTAGCTCTGAAGATCAGACAAAATGTGTCAGGAATTCCTGCTGTATTGAAACCTATAAACTACAGGGACTAATGATGAAATCAAGAGGTTAATGATGCCCACTGATAAGAATTTTCTCCATTTTAATTCTAGTTCAAACCCATGCCTAATCTTGAAAGATGATGAAAAGGACTTTCTTTTTCACTTTTCCACAAAATGTTTCTGCATAAGAGGTTTTCATCAAAACTAGCATATTGTAGGAGACTTTGTAACATGAAGAAGAAAAAAGATAGGCTTTTCTTTCAGCTTTACTATCTGCTTCAGGAAAAAAGAGAGGGAAATCAAGCTTTTATATTTCATCATTTTTTATCTTAAAAAAGTTTTTGATAGGTCTTTGTTCTTGATTCTGAAATAGGTTCTGAGCTTTTAGCAGGTTTTAATAAAGGAGAACTTTATTGTATCAATGCAGTGATCAATTTAAGGGATTGGGGTCTTCCCATATACATTCTCAAATAGCTTAAATATGACCTCTGTGGTTACTGGGTCTTGTAAACCAGAGATACAAACTTACAAATCAAGTTTCAGTTTTCTATCTAACATGATATTATGCTAAAAGTTGAATTATTTTTCCTATAATAAAAGGCAATTGGCTGTTACCTTAGCCCCTCAGAAGGCTCTCACACAGCCATTTTCACTTGTTTGCAGAGGCATGGTAGGAGGTACAGAGTTTTTGCTGTTCCCACCTCTGTCAAACAGATGCTTAGGCAGGGTTTGCCCATGGTAAAGCCATGTGAGTTGTTCCTAATATCCTAGAGAATTTAGCCCATAATCTTTCCAGGTCTTGAAGTGAGTCTGCCTTTTTGTCTGCCCTAAAAAGGAGTGTGAGTGATGTCTGCCTTTATTATTTTCCAGACAGGAAAGGCAGACATCGCTGATGTTTCTGTTTTTGAATGCCTTAGATTGTTAGAGTTTTGCTTTTAAAAGTTAAATCAGCGTCTTAGACTCATCTTGCAAGAAACTGCAAGTCTTTTTCTGTAGAATGTAACAATGGTAACTTGTAAGAAGAGCGATCAGGGTTATGGATAAAGGTTCAGAATACTCGTTGCCATGAACATTGTTTGCAGTCACTGAAGAACTGCCAATACTTGAAGAGAAGGAAGCATACCAGGAGAGGAAAGGGACCTATAACATTGTCTTCAAATATTTGATTGAATGATAGGTTTTCTTGGATGCTTAAAGTATTGAAGATGGGAAATGCATGATGAACGCATAATGGGTATATTATTTTTAATGATTTTTAATATTTCAATCCAGTTGATAGTTCTGTACTGGTCTCTGGTTTCCTTATCAGCTATTTCTCACAAAACTTCATGTATTTTTTCTGAAAACACCTGTAGGAAGAAAACTTCTGAATTACACCTGAAACTGAATTTATGTGCAACATAAATTGCTGCTGCATGTATTCATTTGCACCTAAGTCACATGCTGCAAATAGAACAAGTTGCAATCAACAGGACTTTTCTCAGCACATGCAGTTGTACATAATTATAAAACTGAGATTAGTACGTGTATTAAAATGGATAAAAGATGCAGCATTATCTGAACTACTTACATTATTTCAAAGTGAAAAAAAATTCTATTAGTGACTCTTCTGCCAAAACCTAGCCACTGAGGCTCAAATTCTGGAAAGGGCCTGTTCAGTTGGAAACTATAGACTTATACTGATTTGAATGAATTAGCCTAGAATTAATCTGAATTAATTTGGTTTGAAATCATGAACCTTGAGTTTATACTATGTTCAATTACAGAGAGATTTATTTTACAAGCTTTCAAGATTCCAATAAAAGACACTTGCTTAGAGGTCTTCATGCAAAGCCTGAGAAGGGGAAGATACTATGTCTATATGATAATTCTGAAGGCTGCCTTCTTATTCCTCCCAAAAAAGTGGGATTTTAATCAGTGCAATTTGCAGTCTACAGTAGACTATCACATGGCAGCAGCTCAAATAAGAGATTTCCATCGTATTTTTTTGCTTCAATCTCAGACTGAGAAAAGCAAGAGCAAACAGGTAGTGCAGTGAGATAGAATGCTCTGAAAAGCACAGATATTTATAGAAACAGAAATGGGAATAAAACCCAAACAACAACTTCATTTGTATAATTACTTTTTACAAATTTCCTTCTTAGCACTAATCCCTCTTGACTTACGTTTTCTCTGAAAATAATAAGATGGCAGTTTCTGCAGAATGAAAAAAAGCAATCTAATGTATTAAATAAAAATGACGTAATTAAAATCAAGTAAACAGCCCACAAAACACTAGTAATTTTAAATGCTTTACATTACTTTTTACTATTATATCTCAAAATACACCTGTCAATAGAAGAAAAAGCATTGAAATTCCATGAAACCTCTGAAACAGAGTGGAAGAGAAAAGGGCACAAAGATTTTTTTCATAAATTAAGCAGTTTGATTAATTGAATAGTTTTTGGCTATCTTTCATTAGTAATTAGTTATATAAATTTTCAGTTCAGTATGAATATTAATTATTTAAGCACCTTCATAGCAACAGTTATCAGAGTTTTAATAGGTATGATATTTAATACAATATTAAGTATTTAATTAATTAAATACATATATCCAACCATGAATCATTAGCTCAATATTTAGTATTCACCTTCCTCATTGACTTCAATTAACTAAGGTCTTCAAAGATTAAATATGGAGCTTTAGTACTGTGCAACTAGCTTTAGCTGTTTCTCTGGTGGGAGTAGCTGCAATATGATCTCAGTGGAATAGCTGCAATACAATGTCTTCCTTCTGTACTTAATGATCTGTCCATTCAAAACCTGAAATGAAGAAACAGGTGATTTAAAAAATGAAGTTTGCTTCTCTCCAAGGGATTTCTGATTCATGTCTGAGAGTTGCTGCACTGAAACTGCTGTGAAACCAAATGTTTCCATTATATATTATGCCTTCTTTAATTTCTTGGTCCTGTAAAATACTGGTTTGTCTTTGAGTTAGAGGTTTTTCATTTTTGACCTTAACAGCCAGCAGAATATTTGAAGATGCATGATTTTCCTGTATGAACTACACTCTGGAAAGAATTTGTTGAAAAAAAGTTGAGTTATCCTTTAACATTCAAGTTCATCAAGCTCTTGTGCCAGAAAACTTAGATTATATTTGTTTTTTCATTTCATATTGCTTTTCTGAATTAATTTCCTAGAAATTGAACTCTCTTGAGCTCTCTTGGCCAAATCTTTCCTACAGATCATACCATTGTGCATTTAGTGTTCTAGGCTCCCCATTTCTGTCCAGAGAGCTGAAGAAGAGCCAAAGGCAATATTTTCTCTTAGCATCAAGTTTGTGCTCCCTTCAGGCCTAGTATTGGAAAGAATCATCATCAGTTAAAGAAGGAGCACCTTCAGTGTCTGCCCAAAATTAGATGGGATGATTCTCTGCCTAGCCATCTGAAACGACTGGATAGACATTTCATTTTCTCAAAATGACCAAGTTATCACCTGGCAGTGCCTTGAGTTTCTGTCCAGTGAAGAATGTAACATAGGAACAAAGAAAGTTTTCCATTAGAGATTATACAAAGCTTCATCAAATATACAAATGTTTTTGGTAGGAATCAGACGTAGTAAACAATGTTGTCAGCATTGTTAATTTTTTTCATATTTTGTTTTGTTGACAAAACTTTTTTTTTACCTATTACTGAAGAGTAAAACCTTGTAGCCTCAACTAATATTAGGATCTAAATCAAACTTTTCAGTTTTCTGCAGTTGTTTGAGCTCTTTGCAGATCTTCTGATATGATAGATGATATATTTAGTATTATCAATACAATGCTTAATTCAGAGTCAATACTTAGTGGTTTGCATTTTAACCACTGTTCAAATTGGAGTATCATCTGAGATATAGAACTGCTAGCAGGTTTTACCAAAATGTTGGGGGTTTTATATCTTTAAATTTTACTTTAATGAAGGTAACAATTACAGAGGGAGAGTCAGCTAAAATAAGACAACAGAAACTGTATAGTAGATTATTATGATTATGAGGGTCTACAGTCTAGATATGATTTATAAAATATCAATAAATTATTTTTACAAAACGCTTGATTTCTTGTTGCATTTCTCTGGAGTAACAGATAACTGTGATACTGTTCGCAGGAAAGTTATGCAAATCCTACAGGAAGACTAGGTGAGGAAGCTGATTTTTTCACTGTATAAGTATATGGCTTACTTAAGTTGTCACAAGAACAAGAGATCATAGAATGGCCTGGATTAGAAGCGGCCTTACAGACCAATCTTTTTACCATTGCCCTGCCATGGGCAGGAACAACTTCCAATGGACCACATTGCTAAAAGGTGTCCCTGTTCATAGCAGGGGGTTTGAAACAGACAATATTTGAGGTCTCTTCCAACATAAATCATTCTGTGATTGTATGATTCCATTCTAAAATTTATGAATTCTCATACCTCATAAAATACACCAAACAATCACAATCCAGAAATCTTACAAGATGGGAGTACTCTTGATTTAAAGAAATGTGGCTATTAAAATTATTTCTGATTTGTAAAAGGGAGGCTATTCTCGTTGTTTTCTGTTTTGCATTCTGTGTAGACTAGTACAAATAATTTATTTAGTAATAGTTGAGATATAATGCTATAAAAAAGCCCATTGCTTCAGTGTTTAATACTAGAGCTAAATTTAGAAATAATGAAACTAGCCTGAGCCATAGCACTTCATTAAACTTTGGCTCCAAGGAGTCGGAGCTATTCTAGCTTACTGGCGCTGAAATTAAAGGAAAACTCAAATTAAAGTTCATATATGTATGTTTGTAGGGAGTCATTAATTCTGCTCTATCTGTGTAGCAATCAGAGGAATGAAAGTATACAATATTCTGAGTTGTCACTAATTCAGCATAATTTGTTCAAAATGTTTTGTGGGACAATTTCTCCAAGAGTTTCTGTGACATGTCTTCATTGTGCAATAACTAAGAATGCTTAACCCCTCTTCTGTTAGAGGGAGTGGTGGGCAGAATGACTTTCTGGTAAACAATTTAAGACTTAGATGAAAAGACTGAATATTTTTTTTATTTGAATTAAGAACTGCAGATGCATTCATGTCTACATAGAATAGGCCAAGACATAAAGTGAAGATATTTTGGCCTGAGATCAGGAGGGAGATACCAAGATTGTTGAGTAGGTTGATCCATGCACCATGGGGAAAAATGCTGAAAGAATGGGGAGTGTTGATCCTGGAAAAGAGGCTAGGGAGGACCTACCAGCACCCCAGGCAAGAAACTAGAGAAGACGGAGCCAAAATTTTCAGCTGTGAGGATGGAAAGTGAGAGAAAATGGACACACGCTAGAACATAACATTAGAAAATGAAATAAAATCTTTCTATGTAAGAAAAAAAATGCCATAAAAGTGGTCAAGCACTGTAACAGGCTTCCCAGAGAGCCTGTGGAACCCACATCTTCAGAGACATTTAAAAATCTACTGGACATGGCCTGCTGGATGTGCTCTGAGTAAGGGATTGAACCACATGACCTCTGGAGATCTTTTTCCAATCTCTATGAGTGTGATTTCATCTTCCATGTGAGAAAGAATTTTTGAGAAACATGGGAGATTTTAATTTTATTCTCTTTCCTGTTGCTGCGAATAGGGAAAACAACTGTAGAAGCATCAGGCCAAAATGAAAAATTGACTACTCTCTTGCTTATGCTTCCAGCCTCTTAAAAGGTAAATAATACAAATTAGATTCCATGTAAATTGCTGAAGATCTTAAAAAAAGATTCAGAGCAACTCCAGATTATCAGAAGAATTCTGAACTGTCAATTGCTTTGCTCACAAATGGATTAATTCCACTAGGCTAGATCCAGGCACGAGAGTTTGACTGCACTGAGGTCAAATGTAGAAGGTTCAGCCCTAGGTAACAACACAGACTGTCTACCCTTGAGACAGTCCTAGTCTGCTTTAAAATTGTCTCATTGCTACAGGCATTTTAGGAAGTGCTCAAGTAAACTGAAGCATAGTTTTTTTGGGGGGGTGATGACATGACTAGCAGTCTCTGACCAATGGAATTAGTGGAGGGTATCCCTTACAGGCCATGCACTGAAGCAGCGTACCTGTATATCCCACAACACAGAACTTGCAGTATCAAGAAGAGACAAAGATACAGACCTTGATGGAGGAACATGTCCCTCACTGGTGCTTAACTCCTAAGTAATATGAAAGAACTCTTATACAGCTATAAAGAAGCAAACAAACTTTTTTTCCCCAAAATATATTATTTCATTTTGAGATCTAATAACTTCTGGGATTTCTGAATTTTAATCTCTTAGAGGTGTTTGCCCAGATTTTTCCGTTTGAGTAATCTAATTTAGGTGCTTAACTCCCAAAACATTCAAACATCAAAGCTATTTTTTCTCCATTTGATTTTATGAAAAACCTAGGCAAAAGAGTTAGATTAGCAGAATCATTTGAAATCAGCTTTTCAATATGGTAGTACTAATTTAGGAACATAAAATGGACTGCATAAAGTTTTCATCACCTTGGTCTATTCTCACAAGCAGAAAAATAATGATTCAATAAGGAACATTTTTACTGTTAGCCTTCACAGAAATCTACAGATTCTACTGGACAGAAAGAATAAATATGCAACTCTGTTGCAAGTCACATCTTGAAGTCTTGATTTTGAGGTTGAACCCCAAATTTAGTTCAGATAATCCTGTGTAAAATCTGAGTGAGATAATTTTTCATACTCTTCATGGTTACTAGGTCATTTTAGGAACTTTCACAAGATAGTTCCCTCTGCTTGTTTTAGAGTTTGGTTTTACAGGTTTTGCTGAATTAGGACAGTGTTTCTACTGTGATTTTTTTTTTTCCTGTGTAAGACTTTTCTGCCCATAGCCACATTTCCTTCTGTCTTCTACCACTAGTTATTGCAAAACTTTGCAAGACATGGAAACAGTACACCCATTGAATCCATCTCCTTTCAGAAAAAAGGAAAAACATTTTTCTGATTTTGAGTAAACTCAGCTGCTTTTGAATCTACTGCCTAAAATATGTCTCTTAGAATGTAGCAACTTCATTCCCATTCAACTTTTTCAAAATAAAAATATAAATGAGATTAATAGCATGATTAACACTATGGCCTCAAGTATACTTTGATGTTTATTTCTGTGTTTCTGAAGTCATTGTTTAATCTCAAATTACCCAGAAGTTTTTATCCAGGCAAAGCGTCTGCAGCAAGATTTCATGGGAATGGTGGTTTTGGCTCTTTTTTTCATGTAAATTATTTCCCTACTGCTAGGAAACCATTTATTTCTCTTTTTCTTCTGCATTCCTGAGCAACATCTGGAGAAAACAAGAGTCTGTGTGGCTTCCAATTTTTTTTTCCCGTATTTTTTCTTCTTCATCACAAAAGTAAATGCAAAATCAAAGAAAAAAAAAAAATCTATGTTGCATCAGATACTTATGCACAATAAATCAACCAATTTTCCGAAAGAGATCTTATCTCTTTTGCATTTGCCATATTGCCCATTTAAAGAGAACGGTTCCTCTTTGCCTGTCTACCATATTAATACTGAGAGTGGCATTTCTGGGAGATAAAATTTAATATAAAAACAATATTCCTGAAGAAGAGAAAAGTACACAGTACACAAAAAAATGTTTTGGTTTCAGGAACATTAGTCTACACAAATTAATAATCTTGACTACTGTAATTGCATCTTGAAGACTTTCCAGAAGAAAAGTTTGGAACTCCTCTTTCATCACCTTGAAAGTGTACATATAAATGGTTTTAAAGAAAAGTTTGGGAAAGGGAAAGAACAGTCCTGATGTAAAGTAGGATGTGGGATGTTACTTATATTCTTTACCATTAACAAATTCAGTTTACTTACTATCTTCCTAATTTCATTTGGCAATGAATCTCTGAGATACACATATTTTGTCATGTTTTCCTTCTGTACTGTAACTTTCACTATAAATTGTCTTTAGTGATGTAAATATCTTCCACATGACAACATCTATTTTCATTAACAAATGCGTTTTCTAAATTTGTAATTAATAAAAAGGGATATGCATTTGTATATAATTAGTCACCACCTCTACCTTGCTTGTCAGAACATTCAATGATTCATAACATAGCACTCAGAATCCTGTATTCATATACAGCTGCTGCAGTATATAGATAACTCCTCAGAAATTAATGTGGAAATAAAGTCTTCAGGTTCAGCTTCTTTCTGTCCCTTTCAAATTGTAACTGGCATACATAAATTCCCATTTACATATAATACCTGCAGTTTGAATTATATTGCTAAAATGATATTCCATCCATGTTATGCTGTATAGCATCTGCTACAGTTTTCTTAACCTTGAAATGCACCATACAGATGTCTTATTCCGGATCTTCCTCTCTAATGAGGTCAGTGTCTTCTATAGTTGCAAATAGTACATGAAATAACATTGTTAGATGTATGCTAAAAAATGTGCAGGATTACAAACTGAAGTAGAAAGTATGCTTCCCTTTCTTCTCCTCTTCCCCTCCTTCTTTCCTCCCATCCCCCCTTCCCACACTCCCTTTCCCCTCTCCCTCTCTTGTCTTCCTCTCTTTGTCTTGCCCCACCTCTTCTCTTGCTTTAGTCATATTCCCAGGGCACAGTTTCTCATTACTTGTCTGTCATTTCAATATTTTAAATTACATTTATTTTTGGGAGATGAAATATAACTTCAAACTACATTACCAAAGAGACAATACACAGCTTTTTGCCCTTTTCCATTTTTCTCCTGTCTGTCTCTGTCCCTAGCCCTTTATCTTTTGATTGTTTTGATATGCACGAGCCTTCTTAAAGGTAACGCAAGTTGTTCTACAAATTGTTCGTTCCATCAATTTTAGCCTCAGGTTCAAAATGCCCTCACAGAATGTGATGGGAAGATGAGATCAGAAATTGATTTGAATTTAATTTAAACTCTGTGACAAGAAATGAATCATGTTTTGAATCAAGTTCATCCAACTGTATTTTTTCTTTTCTATTCTATTCTATTAAACATCTCTAAAAAAGACTTTGGATTTTATTTTTATTAGAGGTTACTGCGTTTTGAATTTCATGTGTGCATGTGTGTATTATGTTCATTATATTGTTCCAAAATATTTAGATATGGAGCACTTGTGACTTTTGTCCCTTTATGGTTTTGGAGGATGTTATTCTCTGGATAAAAGCCTGTATTTTAACATTCAATTTCTAGCAAAAATAATAAAAAACCATGTAGTGGATTCCATCTTCTGACAGGGGTGATCTGCACTGAAAAAATTGTACTCGAGAAGATTAAATTATTTTCTTCCACTTGTATAATAATGAACCTTACTGAAATTACACTTTCAGTTGCAAGAAATCCCTTAAGGGTTAAACAGAAGATTTAAAGGCAACCAATGGCAATCAGTGTGTATTGTACCTAAAGCTAAGTATATAATTTAAGGTGATTCATTGATAAAAGCTCCATAAATGTAACCTGAAATGTGGGACTCTGTTCTGGGTATCATACAAGCACAAATATCAGAAAGGCAGAATACACAACAAAAAGATAACTTGACTTGCAGCTTATTTCCCATGCCAAGTAACCTGCTACAGATGTGTGAAAGCATGGCTGCACATTCAATATCTTGCAACTTCTTCAGTTGCTACAAATCTATGATTTGGAAATGCTGGGATTTCTGGGTACTGCTGTACTTACCAGGTGTTTTCACTGCCATTTCATGGCTCTCTCTTGGAGCTGTCGTGTTTATTTGCTGACAGTCATCATCTTGCCCTGCATGTTCTTGAAGCCAGAGAACATAGACATCTCTGGAAAGCAATTTTCAATATTATTTTAGACACTCAAATCTGCCACTTTCAGAGTTCATCCAGTCTAAACTGTTTCCCTAATCTACTCCTTCTGCAAAGAAAAATTGTCTGTCTGCTTCTTTTCAAATAATCTTTGGATTCCAGGAAGAGGAAATCAGTAAACCACCGAAGCAGAAAGACTGTTAGACTGGGAAGGTTTTGCAAGTAATGAGACATTGTTTAATTGCAGCTTTGCTATGGCAAATTTGAAACTGTAGACAACACCACTCTGTCTTGTGCTGCTTCTGTCCACAAATCTTTAATATTTGCATTGAAGAAATCTTGGCTGCATAAAAGGCTGTTTGAACTGTATTGCCCACTAGTAAATCAACTGTAAATGGAAAAGGGTCTTTCAAACAATACAAACTTTGGCACTGTTAGTAAGGAAATAGGAAAGTCTCTCGCATCATTTTTATAAAACACAAAATCTTAGCTTCAAACTCCTTGGTTATATTCTTTTCTTAGTTGACTATGAGATGAGTTATCTGTCCATTTTTGATGTGCTATTCTTAAAACAGCATTCCCAGATTTGGATGGCTTCCCAGAATTGCATTATACTGAGGCAGTTCAGCTCAGTTTTCATATACTTATGTGTTTCAAAATATGGGCTGATGTGTTGGAAAGCAAAAACTTATGAATTGAGGGATTAAGATTGTTTGGTATCATTTTTATTTTTTCAAAAAAGCAAGATTGAAACAATTAACTTCATTATTTTTTAGCTGTGAAATTCATGTCAGGATTATCTAAATAGTTCTGCATATGTTAACAACATATAAAACAACTCCCCAAGATTATCAGTTGTATAGCAGAAAAAAGGATGTTCTTCAAATCCAGTTAGGTTTCCCTAACTGGATTTGAAGATGAACAAACAATTTAGTGAATCTGAAATACTAGCTACTGGTAGACTATGACAACAGTCCGTATGCATGGTGTACACTCAAAAATTATATTCTGCTAATGCAGCATTATATTTGCCCCTGCTATGCAGTGGTGCGCTGGTGTTGGCCACCAAACCATAGTTTGGCTAGAGTTAGTTTTCTTCACAGTATGGGTCTTTGCTTTGGATTTGTGATTAAAAAAGTGTTGATATAACAAATCTGATTTAGCTATTGCTGAGCAGTGCTTATACAGAGTCATGGCCTTTTCTGTTTCCCATGCAACCATGCCAGTCAGAAGGCTGGGGGTTCACAAGAAGATGGGAGGGAAATATTCGGATTAAATATACGGAATTTATATTAGCATAAAAATTATGATAACTGTGGTTCATTGAATAGGACAAATTTGCACCTGGGCACAATTATTTTTCAACTACTCTCATTACAGCAAAACCAGGGATATAGGTAGGACGTTGATACAGCTTGTCTTCCTTTATATGTTTTCTTACTTAATAAAAAAGTCTGAATATTCACTTTTTTGTATAAGGGAGACCTTCCCTAGGGAAGTCTGCACTGCAGAAATACCACAGAAATTTTTGAAGCAGTCTAAATCATTAGTTTATTAATAGGAGACAGCCCTTGGACTGCAGTTATTGACTGCACTGTAGCACAGATTGACTTCTGCTCTTTGCCACCCTATATCCATTACTTGTTTGTTTTCAGACTGAAGGTAATTAAATATGGAGTTCTGAAGTGCTCCTGCTCTCACTTTCTCTTACAGCAGACTCAAAGTGTGTATGCAGAGAAATTAGAAAGCTTTGTCTCTTTTTCAGCACAGGCTGATGTCTTTAGCTCTCTGTGGCTGTCACCAGCTTTGTTGTTGTTGCCAAGCCTTGTATCCTAGACAAGCAGGCCTGTGCTCCTTTAACAAAGGTTAATGCTGGCCCCTGTGCTCCAAAGGTCCACTTTGGTGTAACTGGCAGTGCAGCAGAGGGCTTTTACATATTAATAACTTGTCCTAATATGTGGCTAGGGTATGGCTTGAGCGTTCACCAAGACACAGAAACCGGAGAAAACTGTCTTTTGCAGTAGTGTATATATGGCTTTTATTTGTTTGACAGAGGTGGAATTTGGTGATGAACTAAGTGAAAAGTTTGTAGATCAAAGCTTTTATCACTATAACATGGGCAGAGGTAATTAAGATACAAAAAACAAGGGTCATGAACCAAATGATTTCAACCTTGAATCAGAGAGGCAAATTTTAAAAAAATATCTCATGATACAGTTTAGCTTTTTAGCTTTTCTTTTATGATTACCATCAATAGTGTCAACTGTGTTTGTTACTATTTAACACATAATTTTTTTTGTTTTTTCAGAAGATCATTATAGAACATACAAGTCACAGCTCCTTTAATTCACAACTGCTTCTTTGGAATTTTCCTCATTGAATGTCTGCTATAACCTTCTGCTGTTTCAGTAGAAAAAGACTACCTTGTGTGTATTTCACTTAAGAATTCTTTGCCTTCATTCTACATGACACTGACCCATTCATGTTAAGCAAATTAGCTAATGGATTCTACAAATGACAGAAAACAAATAAGTAGTTTTCAGAAGCATTTGATATTGAACAGGAAACACTGATTATTTACATACAGCCTTGTCAAAGTTCTGTGAAATCAAGATAACACAACTAGAAAAAATTAAGATGTACACATCCAGCAAAAAAATCACAGGTGAACAATGCAGTCTGAAATTATTCTCAATATTATGGCTTTGTTGGGTTTTGTTTGCTTGTTTGCTTGTTTGGGTTTTTTGTTTTATTGGTTTTGGTGGTTTTTACTGGATAACTTATCTTAGAAGTAATAGAATATTGATTAGGGGAAATGATTGGAAAAAAAGCCATACCAAGTGAAGTTGCACAAGCATATCTACAAAAGAAGTAAAATATATGGCTCTGTCCTTCACACTAGGAAAACTCTCTTTTCACCTTTCTGTCCCCAAATGCAGTTTCACAGATCATTCTGACCTCTATCATCCTAGTTATAATCAGTTTCCAAGGTGATTTACAGAGATCACAAATATTTATCAAAACCTTTTTGCTGTGTAATATGAATTATTGACAGGCCCAAGGCCTACCATGCTGGTTTTTTCATTCAGAGTAAACAGGTGATGATGTGCTTATGTGTGTAGAGAGCAAACTGACAGAAAAGGGAACAAAAAGATGAGGACAGTGAGACTGTGGTTAAAAATATCGAAATAGGAAATGAAATGACAGAGGGAATATTGTCAGACACAATAAACAAAAAAAGAAATATGCCGTAAAGTAAACATTAAATTATTTTGGGTTTTGTTTTGGTTTTTTAAGTGTGTTACAGTTTATGAAAAATAAGACCAAAACTATTTTAAAATTTTCAACTTTAAACAGTTTCAGTGTGAGAGTATCCCTGTTAAGGCTGGATCTACAAGTATTGTGGGGTACCAGGCAAAGTCCAGCCTGTACATATAAAGCTTTATAAGACTTTTTCTTTGACTTTTACTTAGGCTGTTTCTATAATGACCAAGTTAGTATCATTCACTTTGATTGGTGTACCAGCATTTTCAGCCATTCTATCTGGTACTAAATAAACTGGGCTATTATGATTACATCTCTTAAAAAAATAAATCTATATTTACTTTACTCCTCCCTTTCTGTGTTATTGATGCACAGTAAAACTAAGGAATTTTACTGATGGCAACAGAAAACATCACAAAACACTATAACCCTCCTACTTCACAAGAAACAAGTTTGAGTGTTCTAATTTTGCATCTTATATGTGTTTTAGAGATTGTTTCCCTTCCAGTGATTGCCTACTATGACAGATGTTTAAAATGCACATTGGTATTCTTATTTTCCATTTCATGCCAAAAAAGCTGGTGTGTCTCTAACAAAACAACATACAAAAAAAATACAATGCTCTATTTTGCAAATACTATGTCATCATAATTCAGTTCTTCAGACATTTCTTAGTGCTACTCATTAAGTTTATTATCACAAATGAAGTTTGTACAATCTCTGTTTTGAATGCTGTGTTGACTCATGCATAATAGAGCAAGAAATGTCTGATAGTGATGTAATCCCATGGGGAGCATAATTTTACTTTTGAAGTAACACAAATAATATTCTGTGTTGCAGTAAATTAGCATGAGGCTGATAAAGGGTAAAACCTATCAGCTGTATCCTTCTCAATTTTGCTGTTCACTGGTAGTGCTAGCAGTTGATGCAGCAAGTTCAGAATGACAAACCTGATGAAAAAGTCCTTTAATAGGAGCTCTACATCTAGCAGTCTTCATGTCATGCCAAAAAAAAAAAAAGAAAATTTAAATAATTCAAAAAGTCATTTATGTGTTAATCTTGATTAAGTGAAATAATAAATATAGAAATACTATCAATCTTTAAACAATATCTGTCATAAGCCATGTGTATCATTGATCAGCTTTTGCAAACTACTTATTTTGGGTATTTTTGTTTAGGCTATACAAACTTGATTTTGTAAGTCTTTGGGGGGGGGGCTTTTTTATTGGTTAATTTTTTGTTTGGTTTTAATTTTTTCTTTTATTTTAAGGTGAGTTGCATGGAATGAGGGATGAGATATACTGAAGGATGTCCATAGATGAAAAAAAAATTAACTATGTGTAAGGATCACAAGCAGTTATCCATGTTGGGAGAAGGAAACATCTATATCCCAATGTCATGATTTCACATGGCAGGCAGCTAAACACCACACAATTTTTTTACATACTGACCTCAAAGAGATATAGGGAGAGAATCAGAACAAAAAAGTTTTGTGGGTTGAGGTAGACAGTTTAATAGGACAGAAGATAATTATTACTACTACTACTACTACTACTACCACCTACTACTCCAACTAACAACAAACAACAACGAAAAGATTATAATATACCAAAGAAGTGATGAACAACACTATTGCTCACCACCTGCTGACCAGTGCCCATCCTGACCCTGAGCAGCAGCTTGTGGCCAACTTTCCCCCTAGTTTATCTGCTGTAATTTCCTAGAGAATGTTCCTTTTTCCCATTGGAGCCAGCTGTCCTGGCTATGGAGCCTCCCAACTTCTTGTGCCCAGCAGTCTCCTCACCATCAGGGTAATATAATAAGCTAAAGAGCCCTTGCCCTAGAGTAAGCACTACCTAACAACAACTAAAATATCAGTGTATTATTGTTATCCTAATGAACACAGCATTGCAAAAGTTACTGGGAGGAAAATTAACTGTATCCATACTGACACCAGGACACACAGCTAAATAAAATCCATCATCCAACTATTCTTGACTTGTCTAGAATCATAAACTAGTTGTTCAAGTAGGCTTTTTATTTATAAATTTTTACCTTTACTGTCCGGCTGGTATAAAGTATCAAGGATGGTTCTTCCCAGTTTTCCCATATTTGGGGTAAGAATAAATGAGGTTGTACTTTTCTGAACTGCTTAACTTTCTTTACAAAGTTTACCAGCTACATCTTCTAGCATTTATAAGGTTGATTCCTGGCCCCTTTGTACCTATTCCCTGTGAAACTCACACCAATTTCCTCACAATGGAAACAGGAGAACGATTTCTTGAATATACCAGACCAAACTGGGAAGCATAAACAAACCCTCCTTGCCCTAAATATCCCTAAGAAAACACATGCTTACTCCTACATGCATCCATAAATGCATGAAACAATGTTATTATTTTTAGTAATTTCATCACTGTGAATAAGCAACTACAGTAGTTTCACCTTGCTTGGAACTTCCTCTCAACTGTTTGAGTTGTAATCACAGAATCAAAGAATCACAAAAAATGTGTTGAAGGGACCCTCTAGGATCATCGAGTACAACATTGACCCTGCACAGCACCGTCCCGAAGAACCACACCATGGGCCTGAGACCATTGCCCAAACACTCCTTGAACTCTGTCAGGCTTGTTTTTCAATTCAGCACTTCAGGAGCCCAGAAATTTTCTCTTCATATCCAGAGCCGAATCATACAACTTGTTAAGTCTCTTTGAAAGTTGCCTAATAAAAGAATGGAATGAATTAGGGTTGTTTCTAAATAGCCTTGTTGTACTGTTTTTCAACTAGTCATCCTCATAATATCAAAATATTCCATCTGCTTTCAAAACTTGGTGAACAGTTTGGCAGAAGGTATGTCTAATTTACCTGATACTAGCAATATTTCAAATAAAATTATATGAAATGCCTCCTTTCTTCCATGTGACTTCCAAGTTGTCTATTTTTTTTCTCCTATTATTTAGTTTTTCCTGCTTATACAGCCTGAAAATCATTGAGTTATCATTCACTCACATCTGTGTTGTGGGAACATATCTACCTTTTTTGTTGTAACAAAATGGAAAAATGTATTAGATTGGTTTGGATTAGATAGATGGCATGCACCTGACTCTGTACAAAATAATTTGGTTGTGACTTTATTTGATCTAAATGAAGTGAATATACTTACCTTGGTCAATCAGACTGAATAATAATGATTCACTTTACAGTGACTAAAATCAGTTTTCTCAATTGTGCAGAGCAGCATCATGTGGTTTCATCCTCCAAACCAGACTGGAGAAATGCTCCCCTGCTCTTACACCTGACAACTTTATTTTCCTGTGTTCAGTTTTGCAAAGCTCGAAAGGAATTCTGGAAGTTGTCTGTCTCATAAAACATTCACTAGGTCTCTCTCCAGGAAATTTTTTCCATTCTAATGTTCCAAAAGAGTGCAAAATGAAATGGACAAGGAAAACACAGTGATTTGAATAAACAATCATATTCACTAGAGATTGCTTATAGGCATACAGGGTGCAATAAATTTTATTTTAAACTCAATTTAAATAAATGATAGCTGTTGTAAAGGAGGAAGAAACTGTTCTGAAATATTGACGTAATGCATAAGCCTGATCCTAAATTGCTCTGAATTTAAATAGCGTTCATTTTGGGGCTTACTTTAAACTGCATTCTGACAAAACACCAAACAAAATCACATATTCCAGTACAAAAAGTTTCAAGGAAAGAAAGTCTACCAAATACCAGCTCAAGCCTTGCTAAAATATGTGTATGAAAAACAAGCAAACTCATAATATAAAATTTACCTTTCCCCAAAATGCACTTTAAAACATTTATAAATATTAAAATTTGATGATATACATTAGGGATTGATACCTGGCATAACCCCGTACTTTTTAGACAATTCTAGATTATGTAAGTGGAATCGTCACAGCTAAAATCATGATGATGATTAAATTACTCATTTAAGTAATTATTTAGTTATAATTTATTAACATTTTTATTAACTGTTCCTTCCTCCTATTTCTATCTCCTTTCAGCTTTTTCCTGTTGAAAAACCTCTATTTTTAATGGGGAAACATTATAAACAGGAGCAACACTATCAGTGCCAACACTTAACAGCATTACTTAATGAACAGCTGAAGAGACACGGTGGTACCAGACTGGTACATCAATAAGATGCTTACCTTTTACAGAACAGTTTTGTCCTGAAGTGTCCTAAAGTGCTGTGGTGTTAAAGTTTTTCAGTGAGTGTGTTTACTAAGCATGCAGCCCTTTTTTATTCTCTTGAGGGCCTTTATAATGTCCTGTAAATACATGCATTTCTTTAACAGGGTCTCACTCAAAATGTGGAGAGAATTGTTCCCTACTTTTTCCTTCTCCTCTACTGAGATGACCTACCCTATCACACGGGTGACATGCCCAGTGTCTAATAGTACACTGAGAGCAAATGTCACATCCAAAAGACAAAGTTGTCATTCATGGAAAGTAAACGTAAAGTCCTAATTCAAAACTCACTGAAGCACTGAAATCCCTTGAGAAAAACAAGCAAACAAAAAAAAAAAAAAAAAAAAACAAAACAAAAAACAAAAAAAACCCCTCCCCCCGCCAAAAAAAACCAACCAAAAACCAAAAAACCAAAATTGATTTCAGTGACCATGGAGTAAGCCAAGACATGCAAAAAATGTATTCATTATAGTATGCTGTATAGAACATTGAGGGACATTCATTGCAATGAATGCAAGTAATGCACAATGGAAGCCTATGACAATACACTTAGCAGGGAGAACAGTTCTCACAGAGTAAGAGGGGTTGAGCGAGCAATTTGACAAAGGAGAAGGTCACATAGCTGATTATTATCAGCTTGCTCTTGCAACACAGAATGTTTTATAATAGAAAGTGCCTGGTGGATTGTGTCAGGACCAAGATTCTCTGATTTTAACAGAAAAATGAAAATGAGAGATGGCAGAGAAGGTAGAGTTGTACAGAGTGCTTCAGAAAGGGTGAATGTGAAATTAAATTAGGCTAGTCAGTGACCATATTCCAGATAGACAAAAAACAAGTTTTGAATGACAAAACAGAAGATAATTTTAATGTCAGCATGTCAGACTTTCAAAGACAGATACTGATGGAAAAACCACAGTTCCAAAAACAGAAAATAGGTGCACCATTTAGAGCTTTAGGTGTGACGCATTTTCCTCCCTCTGGTTTTGAAGGAGCTCTAAAAGATATTTGTACTACATTCTACTAAGGGACTGATCTGATGAATGACACATGGAACAAATTATAGGTAACACCAAGTTCTTAATTCTTGGAGTAAAATATTCAAATAAGGATTTAAAAGTTTTCTCTAAAGCCTGACATTTAAGACTGCAGATGTTGTTGAGTAGCTAATTTCCCTATTTAATATAAATGAAGATCTCAGATTCCATGCATTGTGCAAGAAAATGCCTTTTAGGTGAAGGTAGAGATATATCAGAACATCCATTTGTGTGTGTACATTTTTTATCTCTTCAAGAGCCAGAGATGGTAATTGTACCGTGGATACCAGTTGACTAAACAGACTGGCGACAGCTGATGTGTTCACTCTTAGTTGACAATGAAGCAGTTAGAATGATTGATCTCGGAAGGACTCTAACATCTACAAACCATGAAGGTCCAATTTCATGTCTTTTAAGCTCTGTCAGTGTCCTCATTAACCTAATTTTTCAAGCTACAACCTATCCCATTCTAAGATGGGGATACTGTGCATTTCTAGGTCTGAAGTGCTGCTCCTGCAAGCAGTTGGTGCCAGAGAAACTGGCACTGAGAGCAAAACAAATGCTGATTTATAGCTGGTTGAGTTTCCAGGGGATCAACAAATTGACCTACCTCCCTGCTT
Organism: Cettia cetti; assembly: GCA_013401135.1. NCBI lineage: Eukaryota > Metazoa > Chordata > Aves > Passeriformes > Sylviidae > Cettia > Cettia cetti. Next base: position 24,533 of record VZUI01053787.1, read on the forward strand.
GCCTAGCCAAAATGCAGGAGGCAGAGGGAATGTGCTGTTGCAGATATGGAGGAGTTTGGCACTTTCAGCAGAACACTGTCCCTCATGGGCTTGAGGCACTCAGAGAGCCTCACTGCCAGTGGGGACAGAAAGAGAGCAGATCACATTGAACAACTACGGAGGGGGAAAAAGGGCAAATGAGGTAAATAGTACAGCTGAACTGAAACAGCAAAGCAAATGCCAGAAGTTGGTGCTTTGGAACAATGTATTTAGAAAAAAATTTGTGTTATGCTTTATTGAAGAGTAACTATGTAAGGGAGCACATATAGGATGGGTGGATAGTTACCAGGAACAACTGTTATGCCTGCAAATAGAGGCAAACATAAAAGATAATGTGACACACTTGAAATCTTTTGGTAAGGAAGCCTTACAGAGAAAAAGGAACAAAAGGAAAATCTGGGTTTTTTTTATGTTTGTACATCAGAAATCGAGACATATCAGCAGTAATACATATCTAGCTATATTCTGATAAATGAATAAAAGGAAAGGCAGAGAATAGATATTTCCTTTTACAATGTAGCAGAGGCATCCAGAAGCAGTGTAGGGGAATTCATGAATATGAAGATATACCAGTGTTTGTACCAGATCCATGAACTGTTACTAGCTGATTCCCTTGTGTTTTATTATTATTTGAAAATCAATTGTATTTGATTGACTTTTCTTGACTTGTGCCTTCTATTAAAGAATAAAATCACGTTAGTTAATTTTGCATATTGTACTGATAACATTTGTTTTCTACTAAAGAAATGCCTATAGTGACAAAGGTGTTAATCTGTAGTTTTTAAAACGTAAGATGGACGATATATAACCGCCTTGATGCCATGTAGTTTTTAATGAAGCAGGTGCATATACGTAATGTGAATATGTGACAACTTGGAAATCATATTAAAAAAAATATATATTTTAGTCCTAGTTTTCAGATGTTATATGGAAAGGGAGTTGTCCTGGAATTCCTAAATATGATAGCTATTTTGTTGTGATGGAAGGCAGTGTATATCCTGTGTAATAATCCATTTCTTTGTAATTTTCCGCTTGCTTCTAATTTCTGTTTTTGCAATCAGAATGCAAATTTTCCTTCTAAATGACACTTGAAAGAGAAAATATTTAAAGCACAAAAAGGAATAAAAGCCCACAAATACTACATACTTTCATTGTTTGCAAACAACACATTTTACTTTAAATTTCATTTTTTCAGGATCTCATAAAGACAGATAGGTATCAGCAGAAAAACAGAGTAAGCAGAAAAATAGAGGAAGACTGAAAGTAAATTATGCAGATAATAGAGATTAAGAATCTCTCTGCAAAATTGACACTGTCCTCATTGTTAGATCCAGAGGTTTTCAGAATCAGGAAGCTGTTTTAGAAAACAAACAAATAACTTGACAGAAAGATATCCTTAGATAGATTTATCTAAGATTTATTAGGAAGATCTTTAATATGCCATGTGGTCACTTGGCTCTTCCAAGGAACGCGGATCTGTGGATGAATGTGCTGAAGTGTGCTGAGCAGTGGAAAAACTGATGCCACCCTGGAGAAAGAAGTCTTCCAGTATTTTTTACCAGTGTCACATGTGATGCATTTCCAGGTAGTCCATTTTGGCCAGGTATGCTTTCAATCAAATCAGTGATCTCCATTTAGCTTGCTTGTTTAGAGAAATCTCCAGACATCTTGGTTACACAAAATGGAGAGCACTTATAGGGTTCACCATGTTATCTTGATGCCTAAAGTCTACCTGGAACAGAGGCTGGATGGAGTTAAAGGAATAAAGTAGGTATTTATTAAAAGGCCTTCAAAGGATACACCTTGGGCAGTACAAGATCCCGGCCGTGGCTCTGCCCAAGATGGACGCAAGATGGATGACCCGTCACGAGTTTTCACACTTTTATAAGTTTTTAGTCCATTTACATGTTGGGGTTAATTGTCCAATACAGCTTCAGGTGGTGGAGTTCCATCCTCCCAGTTTGCTTTCCTCAATTTGCTGTTGTTTGTACTTCTTGGGCCTGAAGCTGCAAAGGTGTCCTTGGTTCGCAAGCTGGAAAAGGATTGTTTTGTCTAACTACCCTGTGAAGAGAACTTGTTAACATTTTATTGAAATTCAGGTCTATATACCAATATAGTACAGAATCTGGAAAATATGAAAGCTAAATCTTAAGGAATCAATCTAACACAGCTTTCTTGTCTCAATGTATTCTATACAGGAAATACAAACAAAAGGATTCACAAACATTTTGAAAGCCTTTAATCAAGTCAACAGAAAATAGGCAAAACACATACTGCTTAACATATTGGGCAACTCAATAGAAATTTTCATTTTTCTTAAAAAAAAGACTTTATAGGAGGCTTTTAACCTATTTTCCAAGTATAAATGTTTTTATTGCAGCATTTTCTGTCAGAATTTTGTGCCTCCCTTTCATTAGGGAGCTATAGGATTTTGTGGTTGCTTTTTACAGGAGTTTGGATTATGAACTATAATACATATGTTAAATTCATCCTCAAAGTATTAAATATAGTCTTACCTGCTCTATAAAAGCTGTTAGACCTTATTTTGTATTATTTAAATGTCTTTTTTATTGCAATATGTTCTTTCAGTGCCATGTTATCTGACATCTTGCAACATTAGCCATCCACTGTAGATCCTAAAGGGAAAAACATAAAAGGTGCCAGTGAATTCTTATTAATAGGTTTATCTGGCCTTTGAAGGCAGCAGAGAAAGAAAAATGGAGGTTTACTCCCTTCTCTGACAGTGTAAATATGTAGAGAAAATAAAGTTACTGTCACCTATAAATGTCATTATCTTTAAAATCAAGAGAATAATTGTTTTGATCAAGTGGGCATTGGTCCACTTTACCATGTCTCAAGTAAAAGGACAAGAGGAAATGGCATATGTTGCACCAAGGGAGGTTCAGATTAGATATTGGAAAGAAAAAAAATCACTGAAAGAGTGCAAAGCATTGTAATAAATCTCCTCTCCTCTCCTCTCCTCTCCTCTCCTCTCCTCTCCTCTCCTCTCCTC
>VZUI01053791.1:0-26430 GCA_013401135.1 Cettia cetti
TTGCTCTACGGTCAAGACAAAAAAAAAAAAAGAAAAGAAAAAAAAAGGGATTAAGTACAGATAGGGGTAAGGATGCTTCTGTGCAATGAGATCTAGATTGATCCTGCTTGAGCTGGGAGGCTGGACCAGATGGCCCTTCCAACCTTACTCTTTCTTTGATTTGGTAAGAAAAAGAAACAGGGAAAAACAAACAAAACAAAAAAAAAATCACAAGAAAAATAAAAGGGAAAGGAAAGAGAAAAAGGACCCCACCAAAGAGTTGGAAATCAGTACCATATTAAAGAATACCCAGTTCTGTATACAATTAGATGTACATTTTCAGAAGCCCAAGGCCCTCAGGATAACATATTGTACTGTTAATTATGAATGATGTATCTAAAACTTTAGGACTGGACTGCAGTTTATTCACGTTCATTATGAACATGAGTTTTGTATGTTAAATTTTATTTTAAAAAATATTAAATATAGTATTTTTGCCTACATAGTCACATGTATAAATATGAATTTCTATACATATTTATTGATTTTTACATATATGCGGCATGGAAATTAATCGTTACCAAGTTTTAGTACAACAAAATTGTGTGAGAATGACCATGTTCTTCACAATACATTTTGTATGGTTTCTTCATATTTTGCTCATCTGGGGTAAGCAGAGTGTGCAGGAACTGGAAATCTCTGTGCATTTGTATCTTGAACCAAATATTTTTTATTTATTTATTAATTATTTTATTTACAAACATAACAATATTGACAAACCTAATTTACCTGACAAAAACTTAGAAACACCACTACATTAGTGTTCAGCTGTACTTAGCAAGCATTCATATTTTTCTAAACAAAAGCTAAGGTGCATGATGGGAAAACAAATATTAGCATATCTAGACTTCACACGGCTTGTAGACTCCCTGGTGAGTAGTGCTTCTACAGCCAAGGATTATTCACACCATATACAATTACGTTTTCCTTTAAGACTGAATCTTTTATGCTGCAGATAAAAATGAGAAGCTACACAAAGTCTTCTAAAGAAATATTCATGTATCTTCAATAAAGAAAAGAATGTAGTTCATCTCTTGCAGGCCAGCCAAACTTAGGGAGTTTTATTTTATCTAGGGGTGTCTAAGAACAGAATTTGGTATACAGTTTGACCTCTCTGATTGTATTTTGAGGTTGTTATTGTAATTTGCTGTCGGCTCTTTAATTAATCTTGCCGGGTCTGTAATATCATTGGGGCAGAAATAATTGCTTAAATATAAAAGGACCTGTTAAGACAGCCACATGGGAAACAGTGAAGTGGTGAAAGAGTGCACTTCTAAGATTTCCTTATTGACTGTTTAGTAATAAATCGTATGTTTTAATTGCTCTGTCAGAAGAATCCTTCAATGAGGGAAAGGTGACTGGAGCTGAATATGGGAACACCACAGGACAGCTGTTTGGTCTGGCAAAGGGCTCTGTGCACTTGTACTATATATCCAGAGCGACCTTTCAGATTCCATGTACATAGTAACAATTAAAAGTACACAATGACTTGACAATGTTCACTGTGACAGACTGCAGGTTGGCTGCTTCCCATAACAGCCTCCCAGGCAGAGAGGAACAAAGAGCCCGGGCCCATCTGTACGCGGCTCTGAATGCCTCATGTTCCAGAGAGTGCGCTTTGTTTCTCCAAACGCCCCAGGAAGCTCTTCAACAAACAAAACTCAGAGGTCCAGAGGAGCCCAGTCAGGACATTAATATGATAATGAATTCTGGATTACCCTGACAGACGTGACAAAGAAATAGATCCTTTTGATAATAAGTTATCGGGTTGATTAGGCGGAATTTGTCTGATTCCACAACTGTTGTGGGTATTTCAACAAAGTCAACAAACCCATGTATGACATCACTTCATTCACCCTCTATCCTTGTTGCTTTTCAGCAAGTCTGACCCATGCTGCTAATTTAAAGGTTCTTCAGCTGCAGTGTAAGTGGTGATAACTGTCCAAAAAGATATCTTAAATCATAAAATATCAGCATCTTTGCTAGTGCACAAAACAAAGGAAAATGGCCTCTTGTCACAGGCAGTTCTGAAGAAAAATTGCTATTAACCCAGAAGCATGACTTTGCTTTCCAGCTGATGTTCCTAGACTGTATTAGTACAGTAGTCTTTGTAAGATTAGTTTCAAGTCACTTCACCAACAAGCAAAATGGTTCCTTTTCTGGCCCAGCAGAATAAATCTGATTCAGCAGAGGCTGTCATAGCATTTGGAAAGGTACTCACTTTTTTTTTGTGTTATCATTGATTTTTGTGTTAATTACCATGTCTTCTTGGTTGGATTCTCCAAAAGGCTCTAAGATAAACTTCTGTTATTCCACAAAAGCTCAGCAGCAAAAGAGCGTCAACTGGTTACAGATATAGTAGATGACTAAGGTCACACAAAGTACCAAAATCGGGTGGCACCAGCCATCTGTAGTTAACAGCTATTATATAAACATAAAGGAATGTGCCCTGTGTTCTGAGTGATGGAAAAAAACTGGTCATTAGCCACTTGGGAATGTCCGATTCCCCCCACAGCTTTCCAGCTGCGATCCAAGTGTGTTTAAATAAAAACTTAGCACACTTAACAAGAAGTTTGATAGAGTGTTAACAATCCTCAACTTCACATTGAGCTGTTAACCAACAAAGTAGTCATTAAAGGTTGGTAATGACTGTGTTTCTTGAGATTATTGCTTAATTATAAACTTGGTAGAGTGGGTTCTGCATTCTGACTTGGGGGACATTTTCCATTGCAGAGTTTTAACTACAAACTTTTCTTACTATACCAGCTCATTTATAAAACCTTGATTATAAATTAGAGTGAGAATACTGCCTTTAAAAACAGTTATTTGTACCCCTCACAATTAGGTTCAAACCGTAACTGATCTTGGATTCACCTCAGACAGTAGACTAGCAAAGCTCAGCTGCTGTTAACAAATGATTTCTGAGGGACTATGGCTTTCTTGTAGAATAAAACAAGAATTTCTGCATTCTGATTGACTGGAGAGAGTCTAGAGTATAGCACTTCTTTTCAAAAGAAAGCCCATGAAAGTAATGAAAACCTGCAATGGATGTTTTATGTTTTGTTCTTTCAGAAGTGACTGAATACTGGTTTTAGTGTACAAGAAATTATTTCAGCAACCATGACCTTGAAAGTTCCCTAGTTATTGCTAGGTGCTTTGTCTTAACATTTATTAATAATTTCCGCAAATCTGTAGATACCATGGCCTTATGTATACAAATGATTATTAAAATGTATTCAGGAAAGTTTTCTCCTCTGCACCAATATCAGAACATCTAAATATATACTATCCACATGCACAAGGAAAGATAAGGGGTGAAAGTTTCATGGAGTCACATACTTCGTATTCCAGAACATGAGATGACCATGCACAGACACAAAGGGTACAGGGACAAAGGCAGTCCTATTTTTCTTTTTTTGGTTGGTTTCATGTGTATTTCAAGTCACTATAAACCACTAATGTATATAAGATATTTTGAAACAATCATTAAACAGCTGGGGTTTGAATGTGTGAGTATACTGAATTCATTCCCCTTTTCCATAGGAAAAAAGGGCTTAATATATTTAGCATTAGTTTAAACTTCTTACAACTCCTTAGCTCTTTAAGACCACTTAGTATTTTAAAACAAGGATGCTATCAGTAGAAAAAGAAATAAAATCATTCTTTAAACTGAATCATGCTCTGTAATTCACAAAATACTGAGTCTTCTAATGCTAAGTAGCTAAGCAAACTAATACATCTTTCGTCTTTTTCAGACTGTTCTTTTAGGTATTAAACAACGAAGAAATCAAACAAAATTCCATCTTTAGAAGCTATTAGATCAAACATTCTTTGAAAAGAATAACATATAGAATATATTTATTTTTACAAACTTTTAACTGAAAGTCTCCCTGACAGATAGATAGTTTCACAACTAATTTGTCTGCAAAATGGCATTTAAGTATTTTTAGGAATGTTTAGGAGATGGTAAAATAAAGAATTTCAAGTTATTGTAATAATTGTCTCATCAGTGACAACTGTAAAGAAGCGTTGTATCTTTTAACAGAACAAATTATATAGCTGAAAAAGATGGAGAAGAGTTGGAGCACACAAGTACATTTAGATTTTGCATTTTGTTTCCAATTATTGCCAGTAAATGAAAGGCGGAGCTGTTTGTTGGAAATCTGAAAGGGAAAAGAGACAAATATCTTTGCATGTGTAAATCCTCTTCTTCATTCAAAAACTCAGGCTTGTGTCCACAGTGGCTTGCTGGCTCAGTTCACCAGAAAGCCTGCAGCAATTCCCTGAGCCCTCATTTGTAGACATCACTTTGGCAATGGAACAATGCAGCAAATTCTCATTCGAGGGATTACGATACTATATATAAAGAAAACATAAAAAGATTTACATATATTCCATGTAATTTCCCCCATTAGATATTAAGCATGGAGCAGAATTTTGAGTCTTTTAATTGGTAGATGTGTCACTAAATATTTTTTAAATAGTAATTTATACTCTAGCATTTTATTTTCAATTATAATATGCATCTAGTATATACACACTCAATAGATGTCCCAGAATCTGCAGGCTGGGAAAAAAAAGAAAAAATCCAAGCTATCCTTATGGGGCTAAATTACTTATCTTGCTGCATCATTTGAGAAGTGCCTGAATTTCCCAAACTCACCTTCTGATTTGAATACACACTGTAAAAGGTCTAGAGAAGTATCACAGTGTTGTTAGCTGGCATTCCCTCCTCACGAACGAGAGGGAACAGTGGGAATGAAATCTTACCTTTGCCAGTTGTGGACTAGGCATGAGTGAAGAACTACTTTGCACCAGCAGATTTGCAATAGCTACATTCCTATGCCTTTCCAGGCATTTCAAGGTTGAAGAAGGGGAACTGTATCATTGACAAAAGTCTCTAATGTCACAGATTCTCAGTCACAAAGACTGAGATGTGCTTCATCAGACAAATGTGCTAGTACTGCTCTGCTCTAGATGAGAAGCAAGCACATGATCACAGAGCACTGTTTATGATGAGTGGTACCAAATCCGACAATGATCCTGACAGGAAGAAACCATGTGAGACGCATTCAAAGCACCCAATTGAATTCAATTGAACCCAAAATCAATTTGTTCTAAATCAACCCCAATTTAAACCACACAGCTCCCTTATAACACTGATTTTGGGAGCCCCAGAGTCCTGCTTGCTCTGTTGTTGGGTGATACCTTACCAAGGAATGCCTTCATTTCTGGGTATCATTGTCTGCTAGTTTCTCATTTATTGAGGAATGATTAAACTTCAAGACACCTCAGCTGAAAATGCAAATTCCCACCAAACACTTTGACTTTAAATAAAAAAAAACTTCCCTTTGTTTAACAAACTTTGGGATCCAACTCCTCTTGGGAAACGTGGTAAAACTGGAAAGGAAAGGAGCTAAAAACTTATTACTTTCACCAGTAACCTTTTTAGGAAAAAAAAAAAAAACAGAGTGGAGCTGAATGACGAAAGAGGCCACTATATTCACTGGGATACCAAAAGACATTAATTTAAATTAAGTTAAATCACGTGACACATAAATAACTCTCTCTGAGAAGATCTGGGCCCCTGTGCAAAGCTTCCTGTTGGCACAAGTGCTGCACATAAAGCACAAGCCTCTTGAGCACAATGAGCCGATGATGTACTCTTACACAGACTCCTGTGCTTCCGGAGCCCACTGGAGAGAAACAAGGTTTTGTGCAGCAGAGACCTGGAAGAACAGAGTGAAGCATAAGATAGAGCCTATAGTACCAGAGATGACTCTCAAAACTGGGCAGCACCTCAGAGTGCTTGGTGAGGACAGACTGTTTTTCCCTTTGTGGCAGAGGACCCACAGATCTTGGATGAGGGAAGCCGGGAGAAACAGCAGCTTCTAACTCATTTCATATACCTTCATTTGCCTGGCACAGAAGCATAGAGAGTGCAGTTATGACCTGGGACTTACAGGAAGGACACAGCTGTCGGGAGCAGCAGCAGACAGCCAGCAGATTTAACCTCACTACCTGAAATGGCATTTGACACCTGCATGCAGGAGTGCAAATCTTTTTCTCTGTTTTTTGGGGTTTTTTTTTTCCCACATCTTCTATACTCAGTCCTTAACACAGAATGTCTGTCTACTGTTGTCAATCAGAATGAGCTGAGCCAGTTGTCTGGGCTGCTTCTTCAGAGACTGTTGAAGGAGATAGGCCCCTGGGAAGCTGACTAGTCACATCCAGTTGGACAAGCACATTGAGATGCGATTGATTGTCATTTTTCCATGTGTTGATGCCATTAAGTATGATTAGACAAATCAACCAAACTCCACTGGAAAATTGATTTTCCTTTCAAAAGGAAAATGAGATTAAATACCGTTTATACAAAGTCACAAAAATACTTACTTATCTTACAGGAGTCCTCAGAAGAAAAAAATATTTTGAATAACAAGACCTTTTTTTAAAACTTTTGACTCAGATTAAAAAATCCAAAAAGGTGTCATCATGTTTACAGGAAGGGCATGATGGAGTTGTTCAACCTTGACAGGGTCATTATAACCGGGAAGTCATCTATATATGCATTTTCCAGAAAAACAGCTTCATATGGAGCTTTTTTATTTATTTTGCTTTGTCCTAAATTGTACAGACAATTTACCATTAACATATAGGATTTGTCTCCTTAAATTTGCCCTGCCAGAGGTTCTGGAGAAGTAACCAAAAATCTGTGTTCTCAGTTAAATGTTATGTTTGACATTATATCCAGCAGCAATAAACCCATTTCAACCCATTTGCCTAAAAAATATGCAAAAATAATAAAAAAATCATATTATTTGTATATTGCATTAGATTTTTATAAATTTTGTGATAATTCTCTATTCCATTTAAATAATTTCTGCATGCTTTTTACCCCCAAAAATATCATTAGTACTTAATTAGGGTCCATTACACACAGACAGATCTTTTTTCTAGCTTTGTCCAAATATGTCCATTCCCTATTTCACCATATTTAAAGACAAATGATGAAAATTTTCAATCCTGCCTAATTCATCTTCAAAAAAAAAAAAAAAAAAGAAAAGAAAAAAGGTACTGCATGAAAAAAAGAAAATATGTACTGCATGACACAAATATTTGCAATTTTAACTTTATTGTTTTGTCCTATTAACAATAAATGCCATGTTTTCCTAAGATGCCCAGATGAATAGATTAAGGAGCATGAAAAGGAGAGGAATAGCATTGTTTGTTACCGGTGCTTTCAGATCTTTGCAAAAGCAGCTCCCAAAGTTACTACTTCTCTCTGCGCCATAATGATATTGTACAGCGCCTTTTGGCTCTAGCACAATGTGTTATGCATCAGTGTTTAAGAGCATATTGTGCACCATTATTGCCCTCTCTCTAGAGGACTACAAACTGCATTAGTTTGAATTACCAAATCAAAACTTTATGTGCAGCAGTTCCCCCACAAGGGCTTTAGCATTTTTATGTCATAATCCCTCTATTATCCCCCTCCTCACATGCTTTATAACCATTAAGTTATTGAAAAATTCTCAACAGATGTCATCTTAAGATGAATGTTGCTGTGCTGACTGGTATCAAGGCTGGAATCTGGATATTGCTCAACTTTACTAAAAATGTCAGGGAGAGAATAGTCAGCTGTAAAAATACAAGATATGCCAGCAATGGTTGTTTTCATGTCAACTGCAACATGACTTGTAGTGTTCGCAATTTTAGCTTCTAGAAGATGCGGTTTTCATTTGATGGGTTGGCAGTAATGGCTTGAGATATGTAGCAAGAAAAAGCAAAACAATTCAAGGGCTTTTTTCCCCTCTCCTTTTATGATAAAAGCAGATTCGTGCATTAATCTGATTTAAATCTCAAGACTTACCTTTTAGCATATATTGTTTCTATTGAGAATTTTGTTGAAGTACAGAAACTTTTTGCATAGGTATAATAATTATAACAGGCTATTGGTGTTTGCGCATTCTCTTTGTATCCTGAAATCCCTGAAATACCAAATATGATTGCTATGATGGTAATGATAACAATTATATATTTTCCCTCTCATTCTATTGGGACATTTGTAATCTTAAACACCAAAAAGACATAAAAATATACATTGTGACATAATTTAGAACCATCTTAAATTTGAAGTGAACAAAGCAAAAGACATTTACCTTCACAAGAGGAAACAGTTTGGTATTTAAATAATAGGAGATACACATGGCACAGATACCTGTCAAAATGAGATTAAAGAACAGAACCAGGGCCCACATTAGTAAAAGATTAAAAAATAGTGGCATTTGATAGTAAATCAGCATTTAAAGAAGCAGTCCCTGTACAAATAGAAGAAATAGCATAATATGTTCAATTCATCTGAATATAATATAGCAGTTGAGTTCTTATATTCACAGCTGATATGACAAACCCAAGAGATTTTTAAAGAGGAAATTACAATAATCAACGCCCATGACGGAACAAGTATATTTTGTGTAAAGCTGGCAAGGAATATATAAGGGCTATATATTCCATGAGGACTGAAGCAGAAACAAATCTACTGGCATTGCATTTGAGATGTGAAGAGTTTTAGTCAAAAACAAGGCTTGAGATTCTTACTGTGAATCCCCTACATTTTACTTTTACAGAAAGAAAAGTCAAATTATAAAAAAGCTTCCTATTTTCCTCTAGTGCTCCCCTAAAGGCCCAGAACTGGTTAATGGAAAGTTTTCCCATAGTGTCTATAACAGACTGTTACTATTTCTTTGATTCACAGCTGTATCTGCTATTCTAGCTGTCTAGACCCCTATAATTAGGGAAAATTTGGTTTCTGGACAGCTTTCCAGCTATCCACTTTCCATTTTGCTTTCTAAAGGCTCCTCCCTTCTATGGAAGCTCATAGCTTCCAGTGGTGCAAAGATATTATGAAGAGATGGGATTCACCAAAGAAAACCCTTTTAGCTGATATTAGCTGTCATAGAGAAAAGGCAGATGAAGTCAATCTTGCCTGTAAGCAATAAAAGGTGGAAATGCCAAAACAGGGCTGTTGAAGGCAGCATAGATCTGACTCTTCACTGTAAAAAATGGTGTTAAGAAAGATGATACACTCAAGCTGCCAGATATTCAAAACTCCCAGAAATGCTCAATTCCAACTGTTTTAATAGGAGACACTTTTGAATGTCCAGCCATCTCTAGGAGAATACTGAATGCTGAATTTTAGAAATAAAAGGTGCTGAACTTCTGTGTTCAAGATTTTTTTAATGACAGAAAACTCATTCTGTATGTAAGTCTTTGTAGTCACCGGGTGTTATGTATTATTCCTATTTGTCTCTCTTGTAAAAGTATTCTAATTCATCTCATTATACAGTGTATGCTGCTTTTCTTCTGTAGTATGATTTTAAAACTTGTGCCATATGAACATTTCCGGTTCTTTCGAATGTGATACTCTACCTGAATTTTTACTCACAGTTTATAAATTGAGCTGGTTAATGTATTCATTTATATGCTGTGATAGTCTTCCAGCTCAAAGCTTTAATATTTTATTGCAGTTCTGGTATCTGATCTGAGGAAATATATTTCTTTATATTTTGCAAGAATCTTCTTAGGTTTTCCCAACATTTATTTTCATATGGTTCTTCAGTGAAGGTTTGGATTGGTTCTACTCTTTTATTGCATATTCCTACCTTTATATTTGCCTGGTGTGCCTTGGTATATAATCTGCCACTAGTTACTTTACTTTCTAAAAGCCCAGGATGAGCTGCAGAATATATTGTAAAGGCATTTGAGCCTTTACAATATATTCTGCAATAATTGTAAAGAAAATTATTGTAAAGAATTGTAAAGGCATTTGAGCTACTCCAGCACTATATGAAACTTTGTACAAAGGTTATACACAAAAAATGTTGATAATAAGCTAGAACCTCTCTATCATAGCAAATTAGAGTATATTTTCTAAATCTCCTACCCCTCTGTCTATGACACCAGGATAATGTACATTAGCAGATAAATGACTCATTTACTTCCAATTTTACCTGCACTTTATTAGGAGGTGGCCTTTGTGAGAAACAAAATTCTTCGATCAAGCAGTTTTCTGTCTTCTTCTTCAGCTGTAATAACAGAAGCTAAATAACGTTTAACAAATTGCCACTTCCTTATGCCCTGTCTTCAATCCCCCATCATTGTTTTTAATGGGACAATTTAACCTTTGAACCTATGTCTCTATTACAGATATAGTTGAAGAGCTTTTAATTGAAATATTCCATACAACTTGACATCCAATATTATTTCTTTGCTCCTCTAATTATCCTTTTAACTTTCTTCTGCTTATTTGTATAAACTCTCTCCAGTCTGTCTTTCCGCCAGACTGTTTATATATTTTACAAAAGCCTTGCAATTATTTGCTCATTCTACTCTTTACATACTACATAACTACATTTGACCTTTGTAACCCTCCTCCTTGTTTAGATTTAGCCAAAATGAATTTCAGTTGCAAGGTCTGTAGCTATTTCTTAAATTGTTTCCCACTGCTCATCCATAGTGCTCATCTCTGCATGAGCAGAGCAACCAAACAAAATCTCTTTGAAAATGTTACACAATATCAGACTTTCTAATAGTAAAAAAAAGTCCCAATCCAGAAATATCTGAAACATGTTGGTTTATTCCAGTACAGGTATGATATCCACACCTAGATAGAAGTTTGTCAGCTCCCAATGGTGAGATGGTTGCTACTTTCAGACTGTTTGGGTGCACAGTATTAATAAAATACAACGCAAAATTCATCAGAATTCATGACAACTCTAAAACATGCCAACTTGAGCAAGTCATGACAGTATTCTTGTCTTATAACTTGGAGTTTCTAGTCTTCCCCCTTCTCTGATGGACATTACACTCCATCTATCTCTATGACAATCCTTCTTGCCCTGACATGCATAATGACAGAACAAAAAGTACCTTCTGCTCTCAAATATAATCTATGGGTTTAGTGATTTGCAGTGCCTGGTAGGAGGATGATTCACACTAATTTGCTATTTAAGGTAGTCTTGATTTCCATATAACACATAGAAACACTTACCTTTTCTTTTACATATACCTATTTGATATTTCTTTCCAGTCTCTCATTTTTTTTTTTCATTTTCTCTTGAAAGTAATGTTTTCTACGGCTGAAAAGGGATATGGTGCAGAATGGAGTTTATGGGTCACCCAAAATGTTTACATTGTTTGCTTTCAGAGTGGTTTTTGACTCACTTTTTCATCACATGGCAAAACAAAACTTCTGGACTTTTTTGTTGTCCCCGTTGCAAGTGCCTCAGAGAGTATGACTTGAAAGCCACTACCTTTGCTGGGCATATCTGGTCAAGATATTAAAGATATTATCTGGAAGTTAAGGTGCTTTCCAGGAAAATTCAACCTTTGACAGGCAGATATAATCTTCTCCAGAAGAATATCATCCATCCAAACCTGAATAATTGCCAAGACTTTCCATGCTATGTAAAATTTAAAAAATATTTTACAATTTTTCAGTGAAATTTTCTGTGAATTTAATTCCCTGACATTATGACACAATGTCTTCCCACACAGACAGTTCAGTAAGCCCAGTAGTATCTAATTGTGTACTATGACTTTGTACTATCTTCTTTGGGTTTGGCATATCCCTGCTATACTCAATAACTATGCAAATAAAACCCCTCCAATATCACATATTCTGTACATGTTACAGTCCTCTCTTTTCCATATGCAATCTTCCTTGATGTCACTTAAAAGCAGACCCTAATGCAATTGGAAAATGGTGGAAAATTCATTCAAAATTTGAAAATGTTGATCTGTATATGAGGAGTTTCATAGAGTGATATAACTGTTGCCTTGAAACATATTCCTAATAAGATTAAGACCACTGAGTTGATTTTTTATCTTCTCATGCATTGCGTCTCCTTAAGAATAAGGGAGCTACCATATTCCATCTGGGAAATGTCATCTGACCAAACACAAAAGATGAAAGGAACAACGAATTACTAAAATGAGGAATTATTTCAGAAGTGTATATAAACATTGGTTGCAGAAATTTTCTCTTTTCTGAAGTTTTCTTTAAAAATGACTTTTGACTTGTATGTAGATAATGTGACACAACTGCAACCTGTATGGGAAGATTTAAGTGAAACCACTGGGAATTACAATTTCTCCAGACCAGCAGCACACATACAGCTGAGTATTAAGGTTCGAAAAACTATTTCACTGTTCTGTAATGCTAAATATAAAGGTCCTGCGAAGGTTTATTTTTTTACTTTTTCTTCCTTTTTTTTCTTTGATGTACTGAGTGTTCACCTAAACAGATTTTGCAAATACATTAAAACAGAAATATATTGGAAATCCTCCCCAAGTTTTAAAGATTTCCACAACAGTGAACACATTTTAAGGTCTTATAGTACTCTTAATATATAACAGCACTATGCAGTTGAGACAGAAACTACAGTATTCTTTTGCATTCAGTATACGATGATCAAGAGAAAGGCTTTCAAACACACTTGGAAAGAAATAGAGCACTCACTCATGACTATTATGTGGAATGTTTAACAGAAAAAAATCAAATATTTTTATTTTTTATAATGAAGAACAGTGAGGTTTATCACTAAGAGCATCTGAACAGCTGTGTCAGATCAGACCAAAAGCCTGTCTGGTCCCGTATCCTGTCTCTGACAGTAGGCAAAAGCAGATGCCTGGAAAAAAGTGGAAGAAGATGACAAGTATATTGTGAAATTCCCCTGAACCCAGCAGTTACACATTTAGGAAACTTTTAGAGGTAGATGTGTTATCTCCATTCCTTAGACTCCAGTGATATCTTTTATATTTTCTTCCAATGTGTTTTAGAATCCATGTCACAGCCTGTCACATTGGCTATTACCACTGTTAATATTCCATATTGTTTGGAAATTTGAACCTGTCACCTTGCGGTTTTGTTTGATTGCAGATAGTTCTAGGACTGGGATGTTGTCTGTACACTGCACCATTTCTGAACTTACAGATGCCACCATAGCTCCTTTCTCTCTGTCAGCCTCCAACCATGCTTGTTTGTTTAACATTTCCTCACTTGGAAGCTGTTTTTTGCTCATATTCCCGACTTTTCATTATATTTCCTTCAGGATAAGAGAGTCAGATCTACTCAACATTTGCAGGTGCAAATATTGTGTAGATCTGACCCTCTTATTCTGAAGGAGATACAACTATTTATATAGTGAAATAATAGTATTTTCTATTTTGCCTTCTATTCTTTACCTGTTAAGCGTTAACATTTGGGGTTTTTTTTCATCCAGTGAACACTGAAGTGATAATTATGTAAAGATATCTATTATAATCTAGGATCTCCTTCCTGACAGTTAACAGTCATCTTAGAACCCATCATGATAGAACCCATCATAAAATTCCATTTGTTTTTCCATATGCACGTCACATTTATTTGCATTAAATCCCACCTTCCAGTTTATTATCCCATATCTCAGGGCCATGTAGTCCTTTTGCAACTCTCTGCAGCCAGCTCTGCTTTTTAAGATCCCAAATGAATCATCATGATCAGCAAACTTTTTCACATAGTTGCTCATCTTCTTTATGTGACAGTTTGTTCAGAACTTCACTGGTCAATTATTTTCTGTATGAAAAAACACATTTTTCCCACTGTCTCCTAATTTATAGCAGTTTATTTATCCAAGCCAGAGTCTTCTCTCATACCACGGCTACTTAGTTTCCTTAAGAGTCTCTGCAGAGGCCCCAGACTTTGTCTTATTTTTATTCACAGTACAGATTATTGATCAGTGAGTTTACAGAGTAAGTCTCCTTCTAGTCCTGTGGTATAAAGCCAGTTTTAAGTGTGAAGATACATACTTCAGTCCATAATTCAGACATTTATTCCTTGAATTTCAGCAAAGCTCTTCAAAGCATGTGTTCGGCTTTCATGATGTAAAAACATTCATTTTGTCAAGTTGTCCTATCAGGAGCTGTGCTCCTGATATTTAAATGTGATATTTGTATTGTCTTTTGTGTTCTTTGTGAAAAAAAGTTCTGGCTTAAAACAAACCAACAAAAAATCTCTTCAAACACCTACCTGATGCAAGAATATTCAAAATATTAATTTAGTTCTTTTGCTGCATTTTAATTTATATTGTCATCTCATCCAAGCACCCATCTTTCCTGATAAGATTTTAGGGATTTGGTTTTTTTGTCTGGCATTAGTATGTTTTTACATTTAAGCTACCAAAGTTCCTTTTCTTCTGGTCTTTATTCAGATTGAATTTCATATATTTGAAGGATTGCTTTTTTATTTTAATAGACTTCCTTACTCTGCTGTTTGCCCATGCTGACTTTCTTTCATTCTTCCTCTAACCTTTGAAAATGTATGCACTTGTGTTGTGACTCAAACGAGAGCTCCAAATCATTCCCAAACTTCCAGTGAAGATTTTGCTTTTATAGGGGCTTCTTTTAGTTTAAGTATCTATCTTACTTTCACGTTGTTCTCTTTTGTAAATATTGCAAGACAGTAGAGCTTTTTTCATCTCATTATAAACACAAAACTGTTGAGATGAAGTATGTTCTAGAGTGGCTCTTTGACAAGAGTGTTATGACAATTTCATATAGACTGACTCAGGACCAGGAGAATTACTTCTTCTTGGAGATTTCTTGGATGGCTTGGCCCAGGAGTCATTGGCTGTCCAGGAATCATTGAAAAAAAAGAAAAAAGGTTTTTAGTACTTAATTCCAAGCTTTCCATATCACAGAGCAAGATTTCTGCACCATTTTCCCTATTTTTAACTCATGTTAACTGTCCCTCTGATTTATTATATTGAATTTTCTGATGAATCTTTTCTTCCAGTTGTAGAGGTGCCTGTCAGCTAGAAGAGTGCATATAAGAGGACTTTAGATGGGATCACAGATATGACTCTGTAGTACCCCTTTTGGAAGTGGCAGTGGCAGACAAGCCAGGAAACCTCTTTGCCCACAGCAGCAATGTACCGATGTAGTTTTGGTGTAGGAAAAGTAACAGAGAATCCAAATCAGAAGCAAAGACAACAAATAAAATGATCTTAAAATGAAAACACATTCATATGACAAGGAAGTTATTAATATTAACTGGGACATGTGCTTAATTTCACTGCAATATAAACACACTTTTGATGTCCATTTTCAAAGTATGCATTTGTCTATAATTATGCTTAATGCATATCATATTCTGCAGTCTTATGATTTTACAGTCAGACTGATGGAAGTGCTTGGGTTTTTTCATCTTCTTTTATTTGCATTGCAAAATATTTCTTTGTCTTTGTTGTTCTTACCTGCTGGAAACAACTTTCTTTTTCATTAATCAAGCAGATGAATATTTCCAAGAGTCATGATATACCATATTTGGAAAATTTGTAAATATTTCCTACTTTCAAGTAAGTGAAGAACTGCAGTAATGTACTAATGTTGGTGCAATTTAGTCTATTATATATATAATTTAGCAACATGAAAGAAAAAAAATACTTGTTATAATGTAGATTAAAAAGAGAGTTCTGACTACAGCCTTATCAGTAGTACTTTTAGATGTATTTAATTTTCTTTTTCAGTGATTGTTGTCACAACAACTATTGTTTCCAGTAAGCTTCATATTCACCCAGCAATAATAATGCCATTTTAATCTTGTAATGATGTGTCTTCTCTAGCTGAATTAATAAGGAAACCAACTAAAAGATAATTTGGGATATCTCTGAAAAGCATGCTAATAAAAGGACTATGATCAGTCCAACTACACGTTGTTCTTAGTAACATTATGCTAATAATAGTAAATAACAGCCTTTTGTTTGTGTCCTTCATTTTCTTTATAAGGATAAATATTGATAGATTTGCATGAAACAATATGAATGGCTATTTCCTTCTGAAGTTTATAGGCATGGCCCTGCTAAATGGAAAAGTGCTAGTTCTGCTTCCATCAAGGATTTCTATAGGATTTCAATACCTCTCTTCAACTGAAGTATCCTTTCATGCTATAGAGAAAAAATGTAAAACTAGAAGAAAATAAGAAATTTATAGAAAATAAAAATGTAAATCAGTGTCTACCAACTATTTGCTTGTATAACAATATCATTATACAATTAATGCCTTCATGATCATTTATAAATATTACAAGTTCTCCCCTAGCTTACAGGGGTGGCTTCAGACGGGAGCTGCTCGAAGCTTCCCCTATATCCCATGGAACCAAAGACAGCTGGCTCCAAGGTGAACCTGATTCTGGCCAAGGATGTGCCCATCAGCAATAGAGGCTGAGGGTAGATTTAAGAAGGGTTGGGAGGCAGGGAGAACAAGCAACTTCAGATGGGCAGCGGAGTATGAATATGTGAAAGGAACATCTCTCCAGACAGTGAAGGCCAGGTCAATGAAGAAGGAGGGTCAGGAGGTGCTCCAGGTGCAGGAGCTGGGATTCCCCTGCAGACCATGGTGAGGCTGTGCCCCTGCAGCCTGCGAAGATCTTCAGGGGAGCAGAGATTCACCTTCAGCCTGTGGAGAGGACCACCAGAGCAGGTGGATGTTCAAAAGAGGCTGTGATGGAAAGTCGTCCCCACTGGCACAGGCTCTTGGGGTCGTCTATGTCCCTGTGAAGAGAGGAGCCCATACTGGAGTAAGTTTGCTGTCAGGGTTTGTGACTCCATCAGGGAACCATGCTGGAGCAGTCTGTTCCTGGGGGAACAGACACCCCATGGAAGTGATCCACATTGTTTCATGAAGGTTTGTCTCCCGTAGGAGGGACCCTATTGTTATAGGGGAGAAATGTAAGGAGGCTTTCCCCTGAAAGGAGAAGGAGCAGCAGAAACAGAGTGTAATGCAGTCCTCCATTCTCCATTCCCCAGCAGAGCTGCAGGGGAGAAATTTGAGAAAATCAGGAGTGAAGTTAAACAGGGGATGAAGGGTGGAGTGGGGAAAAAGTATTTTTTGGCTTTTTTTTTTTTAATTTTTTCATTATTCTATTTGGATTTAATTGACAATAAATTAAATTAACTTTCCCTAAGTTGATTCTGTTTTGCCCATGATGATAATCAGTGAAGGAACTCTCCCTATCCTTACCTTGACCCACAAGCCTTTCATTATATTTTCTCTCCCCTGTCCAGCTGAGGAGGGGAGTGATAAGGCTGGTTTAGTGGGTGCCTGAGGTCCAGACAGGATCAACGTAGCAGAGACTCACAATCGGTACAGTCAAAATGACACTATTATTTCTATGTCTAGATGAGAACAGTCAATGGTAGCATAAATACTGCAAGTGTGCCCTTCCTCTGGCTCAAAAATACATTTTGAAGTTGTGAGAATGCGTCTTTGTTTCACAAGAAACAAACTTTTGGATCTCCTGAATGGTGAAACCTCTCTTTCCTCAATGAGCATGGATACTTTGTCATGGATCAGCTCATTTTTGCATGAGTTCAGCACAATGAAGGAGTGTATATTCTGCCTATTGTATATGAATATTTATATTCATATTATTTATTATATTACTCCAAAATTTCTCTCTTTCACTATTATTAATATGGATATATAAAATTTTACTTTGTGTATTTTGGAAGATGATGCTAATATCTAGGTAGGTTTCTGTCTTCATTACTGCATATTTGACTGGAGATTATTTGCTGCCAGGTCAAGTGAACCTGTGATAAAAATGCCTTTTGAATTCTTCTGCTGACCTTATGGATAGGCTGAGCCCTCTTAAAATCTTTGGTTTTCCCCTTTTTAGAGTTGGGGGGATGTCTCAGAACTTTGGTGGAACCAGGAGACCCAGAAACCACCACAAAGTTAACTGTTTGGTTTTGACACAGGAAATGGCTTGGAAAGCAGGAACAGATCTCTCATAGGAGCAGTGTAGATTTAACATGGTACAGTATTTTTATTACTGATGCTACTACTGGTACAGCCACATAACAAGATATTGCACTTTGTGTAAGAAGTGCAAGAATCTGATCATTAATGTGTAGTGTAAAAGGAAATTTTAAATGTTCTGATGAAAAATATCTCACCAATTTAATGTGTTGTTTTTTTTTTTCTTTTTCTCTCAGATTAGATATTTTCTTGATGTAAAGTCAAGGAACAACAAAGATATTATTATTCTAAAACAGATTCTTATACAATTATTTTATATACAGATTAGTCTAAAAATATCAAACGTGTATAGCATATTTGACACAAAACACATTTTCTTTTTCATATTTACATAATTCCCTAAACTACTGTACAGACGATTTCCAAGTCTTTTAAATCTTGCCATTGTGGAAAAGCCACACATTAGGTAGAATGTGACCAAAAAATGTATTTTTTATTTGAGTTAGTTTTACTGCTATAAAAACAGGAAAAGTAACAGAATGTGCCTTTTTTCCTCTCAGTTTCCCATTCTTGTATCCAAGAATATATCTATGAAGAAAAAAAATGAAAATAAAGAGACAGGGTATGAAAACTAAGGATCATTACCTGAAAGATAAAACCCTGTTGTTTCCTTAACTTTGGGTATTTCATGACAAAATGTACCAAACTACCCACTGCACACCCAGTGTTTATAGATTAATTTTTTTCTTCCAAATTCCTCACTCTGGAGCTGTCTTATTGTTTGGTCTGCTTCCAAATGCCAGTCTTAGCACAGAATGGACATTTGATCAAAAAAAAGCATTCATATCTTTGTGTGGACACTGTGCTGGAGGGCTCACATAGTTTGGCATTGTGTGAGATTGTGTTACTTAATCTTCTGACAAACTAGAATCACGTCTCACACGTAACTTCTCTTACAAGTGTAAGTGGCTTCCACTTGCAGACAGGATTCCCATGTTCTTGACTAGAGCAGTCCAGTCATATGCTGTGAATTCTTTGTGTATAGAAATGTGAGAACTGCCAGAGGGCAAAAGAGCCACAGCGGTACCAAACACCACCATAATTTTACATGTTTTTAAATGTTTCCTCTAACTGTAACTTGATCATTTCAGTCACTGTAAAGAGCCCAAAATCCAGTAGTCTTTATTGCTTATTCTCTGTTCAGAAAGAATTCTTTCTGTATGTCCAGAATTTTTCATACAAAAGCACTGAATAAGTTTAAAAACATGCTGAGTTTTCAACAGGATGCGCTCCTGTAGGAAGAGTTATATTTCCATGATTAATTTAATGATATTGTCAGGATTTTAATGATGAACATTCTCTTGTAACACCTAAGTTAAGCAAAATGAGATATAGAATTGCAGCTCCAGACTATACTCCACTGCTTCATATTTTTATTTTCTTTTCATTTTTAAGGCAGTTCACAAAATCCAGATGTCAAATGTAAGTTATGATTTGAACTAGTAACATGTGGCTACTTGCTCAGTTCACATTTACAGGCATTTTTTGTGTCAGTTTTCTCTGTGTCTTTCCCATAGGTAGGCTGCAGATGTGCTTCTAAATGTCTGTCTTTTGATGTAATATATCATATTTTAATTACTTTCTGTTCTTCTTGTATTTGATTCACATATGAAAGAAATTATTGGCTAATCCCAAGTGAGATCTATAAATAACCTTTTATGTAAAAAACATTTTCTTCTTTTCAGTAGCTTAAGTTTATTCTTAGAATTGCATTCAGATTTTTGTCTAAGAAAATAAGCTGTATATCAGTTAAGGAGCTGCTTTTACAAACTGAAGAAAAATCTTTCACCTCTTCCTCACCTGTGAGAAATTTGAGGGTCCTTCTTTTCACTTCAAAGTGTTTGGGAATAAATCATAAATTTTATGACACAGAAATGTTTGAAAAACTTACCTTGATGTAGAAAAGGACTCATGAAACCTAAAAAGCTTTCACTATAGAAATTTTTAATACTTTATGATTTTGATAGTTAAGAGTTTTCTTTTCCAGTTTTCTTCCTAAAGCTTTTATGTTTATTGAACTTAAAAAATATAGGAAGAAGAAATCTGCACAAGTGTTATCAAACAGAGGTAGTGTGGCCAGAACTTTCAGATATTCTCCTGGACTAAATAAAATATTATTTCTGTTTCATTTTTCTGTATCAGAGAAACAATCCCAGACATTTTTGTGACACTTTTTTGTCGTATTGGGTCCTTATAGCAGAAGATAAAACCTGATGCTTGTCCCAAAACTTCATCAAATCTTGTAATGCATTGACACTGGGCAACTTTTTTATCATTTTGTGATTCAGTTTCCACCGTCAGAAAGTACCATGAAGTCTAGAGATGTAAAACACTGAATAACAACTAAATATTTGTGTTTAAGTTATGTAACTGATTCTCAGTGGCTTTATTTTTCTGCTTTTGTTAGATACACTGGACCCATCTGTATCCACAAGATAATTTAAATATGTGGACACAGAAATTGAAGAACAGCTTGGCTTTAATCAAATAAGCTAAACACTAGTTATAAAATGAACTTTATTTCCATTTCTGTTTTAAAGCTATGCATAGATTCTGTACTGTACACTTAAGTATGTGTTGTGCAATAGTTAGCTATGTCGTTAATAGTTTGTAATGGAATATATATGGCACCAGGAAGGCACTTAGAGTTTTACACATGAAATCACAGTGTCTGTTTCCATAAAGTTTTTATGACACTTCTATCCTGTCCTGCAGAATACACGACATATTTGTGAGGTTGTCCTCAGCACAGGAAGGGCATAAGGGACAATGAGGTAGGATTCAACCATTTTGTACATGACACAGAAGGCTAATAATGATCACAACCTTGTGTTAAGAGAAAACAAAATCTCTCTGGAGTAATTACTGGGCAGTAACAAATCACTTTTTTTTCTCTGTACAAGCTAAATCCACAGGCTAGGCTAATGACCTAATTAAATAAACAGAAGAAGAAGCTGAGAGTTTTTAATGGAGACACGGTTTAAAAGTTTTTGAGTTTATTCAGTTTTTGTGCTGCTTGTCTCAAACCAGATTTGTCTCCAAGAAATCATACTTCAGAAGGAGCTGGAGAGACTCCAGTTTCTATCCCATACTTCTTCTCCTCTCCCAAGTGTATTTTTCATATTGTGACTTACTAAGTGCTCCAAGAGATGTAAGTAGTTGTTGCACTTCTGCTCAATATCTACTGTGATCTCTTGTGCTTAATGGTTATGAGCAGCTTCGTCTTTACTATTCAGTGCAGCCTTTTAGTCCCATAAATTTGGAGTTGTTACTCCCTGTAAGAAGGTCCAGGCTTCTTTTAGACCTCAGGACCTGGACTTGTCTTAGCCTGCCTGGAGATAAGGCTTTAGCTTGTGGAGGCTTTAGCTCATTTAATGATCAGTTAACACTTAGCTGCATGGATTTAGCTGTTGCTCAGCTTTAAACTGTTGCTTTTGTTCTGTACATTTTGTAATTAATGCACAATAATAACAAATATTTATGTGAAATGAGGGATTCATTTTCATGGAATAAAATACAGCATAAATGAGTAAAGGCAAGGAATGATAGAGAACTCCCTGAAAATATAGAGGGATGGTGACTTAGAAGACTCCAGAGATATAAGCAACTGACCTATGCCCAAATACTGTTCTTCGCAGGAATGTCACCTGAATAAAACCTGGTTTAGTCATACCAAAGGATGCAGGATACGCAGGACAAATATCCGTTGTATGTAGAACCTGTAAGTACATAATAAGATTGGATGCAGCCTGGACTTTCAGAACAGCTAAGAAGAGCAAGGTGTAGGGCATGTCAGTAAACACATAAAGCTGCTCTAAGAATATGTTATTATCAGGAGGATGACACTGTCAACACCACCACCAAACTGCTCCTGGCATGCTGATGATTTCCTGTAACAATTTCCTCTCCCCAAATTTTAGCCATTGGCCTTAGGAATTCAGAGGAGCAAAGGGTGAGAATAAAGCCATAGAAAGAAGGAAATTAATTTGAAGATTTTGTATATATAATTCTGTGGCTCTAATAAACTTGGAAGTATAATCATTGCAACTAGACTAATATTTATTTCCTTAGACTTCGTTCTTCTAATATTTTAGCACTTTAAATATTACCACTGGATTATTCTAACAGTGAACTCCTGCGTTTGCATGTTCCACTTGTCAAGAGTGTGACACTCTCTGACAATCTATTCTGTAACTTTCATTCAAAATATTTGTAATATAAGAGATATGAATAGAACAAAACAAAACAGGCTTTAGATTTATTCACCAAAAATATACCATATGGACCTTTTTAAAATAATATGTTATTCCTGCAGGCTGGAAAAAAAGGTGACTGTTCACTGGAGCAAAGCCAACAGGCCATTCAAAAATAATTGAAGCTCAACTTTGTGTCAAAAAAAAAAAAATCATGTAAAGTTGATGCATGGAGAGAAGTGATTTACAAATAAGCATTTGTGTTTGCATATTTTATGAGATTTATGGGATTCTCAGAAGCTTGCACATCTCCAGAGCAGACAGACCCTTTATTCTGTGTCGGAAGACAAACATTCAACATTGTCATAAGACAACTCATCTTTCTATCTTTTTTTGTATAAATGTATTTTTAACAAGCCAGAACATGATGCTTAGCTCTTTATCAGCTGAAAAACCATTGAGGTTTTTTTTCCTCCACCTCAGTTAATTTTATTTCCTTTATGAGTTTTGTTAGGATTTTTTTCCTTTTTTTTTTTTCTTCAAAGTTAATGGAAATTTTGATCATTTTTTCTTACAATTTTGTACCCAGAAATGCCGGCAATATTCCAAGTAAGGCTGCACAGCAGCTATAAAAAGATCCTCCTCCACTTTCAGAAATGAAATCTTTGTGTGGATATTTGAAATTTGTTTTGCTGATTTTTGCAGCTAAAATACTGTAAGGTCATGTCAAATTAGTTGAAGACTCTCACACACTGATTACTTTCCAGAGATCATTCTTCTTTTAGATTTTTCAGATAAGGGAATCAGAATGTAATCATATTCTTTTCTGGACTGTCCAATATTGATGTTCCTCTTTTTATATTCCGTTTCTCTTTCCTCACAGTGAAGATTCTTTGTCATACCTCAAGTGATTGAAGGTAATTTTTTTATATTGATATTAGAATTTATGGCTTTTGGTGGTGGAGATAACTTGCTAGCACTACTGGCTTTTATAATCATTACAACTTCTTGAGTGCTATTTATATCATGTCAGACATATAAAGTCTAAGGAACTTCTGAAATGCCATCAGTTATGCCAAGAAATTTTATAACAAAGGTCTTACAGACTATGGGAAGTTAACTTAAGTTAGAATGGTTGTACCAGAAAATAATTTGGTTAAACTTTCCCCTTCATAAGTGGAGAAAGACATAATATTTCTATCTGTCATAATTTTTTGCTGTTGTTTCTTAAATCACACAATGGGAATCAACAGTCACAGGTCTACCTGTTCTATTTGTCTTTTCACTTTCACATACCTTGTGTGTATGTTCCCTAAAAAAAACCTGAAGAAGGCCTTTTAAATTACTTTTTCTGTAGAAGTTGTGGTCAATACCATTATTGCAATTGAAGGGACAGCAAACCAGATGGGGGGCCATTTATGCCTGGGAATCTTAAATATATTATTAAAGGAAATGCAAATTTCACTTTATTTCTCAATAATTTGCTTGTGATTGTGCCTTCCATCAAGCAAAAAGTGGCCCGCAAAGACTTAAATCACAATAAACTAAGAACCACCTCTCTGACCTTCACATCTGACTTTCAATCCATATCTTTCATTTAAATAGGAAAATAGCAACCTGGTCTAACTAAGATAAAGAATGCACTGTAGCAGATTCCTGGAATAGAAAGAAGACAACTGTGGTGTTTGCCACAGGCATATGAAATAGATAAAAGAAAGATAAGTGCTTTAAAGAAAGGTGGACCATAATGAATATGTGGGAATGAAGAAAGGAAATGATTTGTTTTCTTCCTCCCGCCAAAAAAAAGGAAAAAAACTTTTTCAAAAAGAAGGAAATAGTTTTCACTGAGAAGCAGGATTCTGGTATGTTTCTTCAATCTTAATAGAGCATTTTGGCAGAGGGAGCTCTCTGACACTTGAAGGGAGCAGAGGCTGAAATGTTTTCCCTTTGACACAGAGTCCTACAGTAGTGAGTTTTATATTTAATGGGATGCAGGGTCATTTCCCGTGGGCTGTTTAGTGGACCTTTGTAGCTTCAAAATGTGATTCTCTCCTCAGAAGAGCCTAAAGCTGATTATTAACCATGATTCATAAATTCTTCAGAAAGCTATCAAGTTAGGTTTATGAATTCAAGCTGGGACAGAATGCAGCTGCTTCCTTTCTGCCTGTAAATACCAAGAAGAACTGTAACTTACAGAAAAATAACATTTTTAAGCTGATTTTCCTTCTTCATTGTCCTTTTCCAACAAGAAAACAGCTGTTCACATGAATTCTTTGTACTTGCAAAGGGAAGAAAAGGGAAAAGAATGAAAATAACCATGTATTTCAATTTCTTGTTAGAATGGCACACTTCCTGAGTTACTTTTCTGAAACAGTTGTCGATTTTAAAGGGACAATTTGAAACAGTGAAAGGGTTGCAACTGTTCACTGCAGGAAATCAGTTCTGATCCATGATCTGATCCAAACAATGACTTAAACCATCCATGATACTGTGTTAAGTGTATGGTACAGTACAATTACATGGAGAAACACTAATAGAAATCCTCTCAGCATCATTACCACACTGAAGGAAGACTTTGCCCAAAGCCTGTGATTGTTCCTTTTCTCTAGAGTAGAGCTACAGATTTGTAGGCCAAGCACTCTAAATAAATAAATACTGGGAAGAATGTATTGACTCCTGCACATTTTCTGCTATTTTTACTTTTCCAAAGGTAGCAACTATGAACAAGACATATCAAAGTCCTACTTATATCACCAGAGATGATACTATAAACTAGAGATATGACTGTAATGCACAAAGACACAAATTCAGAATATTCTGTGAATCTGTGAAAATGTTGTTAGGGTGCATAGCACTGTTTCCAGTTTATTCTGGCAAAAGCCTTTTGTTATATGTAACTTAGTGGAAGTCTTGGTAGCATTTAAGGTGGCTGGCTTGATTTAAGTATTTGGTCCAATGCCTATATCATCTCTGATCTCCTTTGGTTGAAAACAGCTAGGGTACTTACATTTACTCCATATATGACAGTAGTTCAATTTACAGGAAACTTTATATTTAAATTTCAATTAAGGTTATAATCTTTCCACCAGTAAAAAACCCACTTCTGTTGAGCAAAATAAAGTCTAAAGATATATAACAGATATTATTCTCTAAATACGTCATTTTTTTTTCTTTGAACTGCTGATATTAGTATCTAAGTTACCTATTTGAACAAGACAATTCTATTTTCTCATATAAGACAAATCTGTGGATTCAGTTCTTTTTTATTTGGCAGACATTATATTTTGTTGTTCAAAGGAGTTAAGGGAAGGAGGGAAGGACAAGAGCCATTTTCTTTGTCAAACATCTTATTCTTGTATTTTTCTTATTTCAATTAATATTTTGATAACATTCTTTCATTTAAAATTTATTTATTGACTTGTTAACAACAAATTATTTATAAAAATTACAGTCAGTTTGTGGAAATCCTTTCTTTACAAGCAAGCTGTCCTGACTGCGTAAGCAGGGAGCAGAGTTTAGTGTTGCGTATTATGTATTTGCCTACTCAAGATTGTAGATGATTAGGGTGATTTAAAATGCATATGTTATCTACACCTTTAAGATAAATCTGTTTAGAACTTTCTATTTTACTGTGTTCTCAGAAATATTCATTAATATTATGAGATAGAGTCATATTTTTGTGGAAATATTTTGTATCTCTGATGCTGCCTTTAGTAAATTGTGCTTTACAATGCATAAATGGTAGTTTTTACCAGATGGTCATCAGCTTTTATAATAATTTTCCCTTCTCTTTTCTCCCCTAAGTCTGTATAAGAAATGGTCCACAAAGTTCAGGATTCAGCAGAGAAGACACAATAAATTCAGATGAAGCTATTGATTCCTGAGTGATAACATGAGAGAAAGTAGCAGATGACCCAGCCTTGCTGTATCTAAAAAGGTGCCCAGGGTTCCAGCAGTAATTACTGAACTGCAAACAACCAACTTATATGGAGGGTTGAGGTCTGGGCCATTAAGACAGCCACTGCTGAATTCATGTTACTTTGACTTGGCTTCAGGTTGGTTTTTTTCACCCTGTCAGACTAAATGGAAAAAAAAAAAAAAAAATTAACTGAAGTTATTCAAAAGCAGTGCAGGTTAATCAGAGATTTATTGATATCAGGCTGGAAGCTGGAAGTCTCTGGCAGGGGAATGAAAGAGACGGGCAAGTGTAGCAATTACTTAATTCATCTCCCAGTGTCTTGGGTTATGGAACCAAAAAAAAATGTGTATTCTATTTCATCTGTTGAAAGCAGTTGGGGAAATGTATTTTTCTTTTTTCCTTTGTCTCTTGTAACTA